>CAIGRQ010043879.1:0-13440 GCA_903798375.1 Fraxinus sp. D2006-0159
TAGACTAAAGTTTATTATCTCTTTTAACAGGGCATCAACACCTAATCATCTATGCCCTGTCTTTTTTAAAAAGAACAGAGAGAACTTCAAACGCAAAGTCTAGAAAATAAACTTTGAATCTAAATATTATTTTTGTCACTTATCATCATTTCAGGTGTTTTAAGTTTAATGTAACTGATACTTAAGACAATTTTTTTTTGTATTTACGCTATCATATAGCCAACTATACTATGGTACGTGCATTGCATCTTACTAGTCTATAATAAAATGTGTGTTTTGTTTAAGGATTTTGCTGAAGTATCCAAAAGTTTGACATAGGGGTTGACACCACCCTCCCATGTGTGTGTGTTAGTCATCCGTTATATTTTGTAGCAAGACCATTTGTTAATAGGGAAAATAAACAGAACTATTGATTCACCGAACTAAGGTTGCATGTGCTGTGACACTTAGATGAATTTCCTAAACAAGGAAATCAGTTAAGCCCTGCTAATGAGAATGCCGAACTATAAGGTTGCATGTACTGCAACACTTAGAGGAATTTCCTAAACAAGGAAATCAATTAAGCTCTGCTTATGAGCTGACCAAACTAATGTTGCATGTGCTACAACACTTAGAGAAATTTTCTAAACAGCGAAATCAGTTAAGCTCTGCTCATTAGCAGACTGAACTAAGGTTGCATGTACTGCAACACTTAGAAATATTTTCCAAACGAGGAAATCATTAAAGCCCTGCTCAAGAGCATGGCGAACTAAGGTTACATGCGTTGCAACACTTACTCCAGATAGACATAACAAGGTTCTTTTCTTAATAAAATTTACAAAAATTGTAGAAGTAATAACATAATTAATATTCATTCATTGATAAAACATGATTACATGCAAAACCCAAAAAAGAAGTTTTAAAGGTTCGACAAAAGCCAAGAACAGTAAATATAATAATAATAATAAAACTAAGAGGTTGGTGGGTCTTGTGGAGGTAGGAACTCATCCCTAACGCCTTCATCGGCAGGGGAGATCGAAACTTCTGCTGCCTTTAACAACTGCTAAAGCTCTTTTTGTTGTTCCTTATGAGCCTCTACTAGGAATGAAATATCAAAATATGGCCTCTCCTTATTGATATGCTTTATTATTTCTCCTATTGCCACAATATAAGCATCTTGAGCTAACGCATCAAACTCAAGAGAGGCTCTCAATTCTTCCACAGCCCTAGAGGCTTAACCTTAGCCTCAGCAACCCTTTTATTGGCCTCCTCAGCTCTTTTTTTAGCTTCATCAACCCGAGCTTTTTCCTCGTCAGCTCTTCTCTTTTCATTATCAGCTCGGTATTGGGTTTTTCCCCCCAAATTTGTAAAGCCTTGTTATCATTCATGAGTTTCAACTCTATGATCAACTTAGCGTTTAACTCCTTCCCCATTTTATTGAGGTGATCTTCATAATTTTTTTCATTTTTGGCAAAGCTTGCCTTCTCTGCCTCCATTCTTTTGAACAGGCCTAAAGCTTGGGTTCTAACCTCCAACATTTTACCAAACTCGGCCTTCACCTACGAATAAAAAGGTAATTTGAGTTATGAAATAGAAAAGGCAGAAAAATCTCGAAGTACAAGAACTTGGGTAAAATATTTTTTCTGCCACATACATCATATACAAAATAGATCTATGGCTATGGAGTTGAGTTGAGATTATAGCCTTACCAATGGGTATCTCGGCCAAATATTGCTTCTCCCTCTCATTCCAACTTCAGGTGAGGAGAGTTGTTGACTTTCTTAGAGGGGAATGTAGTGTTACAGTAGACTCCCTCAAAGGAGATGGAGCTCGCAAAAAAGTTAAGAAGTATTTCAGGTTGGTGGTCCACCAAAATATCAACATTGGGTCTCTGTAGATCTGGGCACCTATCTGCGACCTCGAGGAGCTAGCCACAGTGGTAAGTGGAATGGCGACGGGCACTGATGGCGACCCTTGATGGGGTAGCGGAGATGTAGACTTTTCGGAGGAAGGAACCAATGGAGTAGAATGTTTAGATAGCTCCTTAGATCGGCCCCGTTTCAGAGGCTGTTCAGGCTTAACCTCAGGCTCCTCGGGTTGGACCACGACCTCGGCAGGGGTATCCTTCTTTTTTCCCATGGCAGCTGCCGCTGCTGCTTTTGCTGACTTGTACCCTAGCATATCTGGATCTTGGTTTGAAGCGAACTTTTGATATAAATCAGTACCATGTCAAAGGTAAAGATTAATAGGAGTACATGGAGTATACTTACGAGAAGATGTAGGGGCCGAAGTCGTTGGTTGGATTGATGCTAGGGTCGGTGGCAAAGACTAGAATAAACCCGCCTGAAATAAGCTTGTGTCTCAAATCACAAACTTGTAGGATCTTTGCTTCTTGGGGACGGCTCTAATGAAGTCTAGGGATGGCCAAAAAGCCAGTCGACTCGGGCAGCTCGGGCTCGATTACACCGAGCCGAGGCTAGGGCCGAGCTCCATTTTAGGGTATCGACTCGAGCTCAGCCCATCCTGGCCCCTGTCACGGGCCAAAACAACCCGTACGAGCCTGTCGTTTAAATTGTTTTTGAAAAGACAGCTAAAATAGCTGCCTACATGCCTGGAGGTAGCCAAAAATTAAAAAAAAAACCTAAGTCGGCTCGGGCCGCCGAAATCTAGGGTCGAGCCTTATTTTTTTTGCCAAACTTTTGCTTAGCCATGTTAATGAGTCAAGCCACAAGCTGAAACTTGAAGCTCGGACTCTGCTTGAGCCACATAAGTCCGAGCTTTTTTGAGTCCGAGTCGAGCAAAAGCTCGGCAAAAAAGTTTAAGCTCGGGTTTTTTTCCCGTTTCGTGTCAAATTAAAATTTTTTCTTAAAGAAATTTTAAATTTGTATAACTTATATGTACTATAAATTAAATAAAAGTTAAAACCCTCATCCTTTATCCGAACTTGGGACTGACTACAATTATTGTGGCAGAGTTAAACTGTACACGAATAAAATACTCCGTGTACAATTTTTCTTGAAATAAAAAAAAATTAAAAATTACATATTTTTTGAAACTAATCAATTTAAAACTTAACTCCAAAAAAGATTACAAATAAGACAAAAAAACTCTAAAATGTTATAATTTTTTAATAAGCCATTTTAACACCTTGATAGACATTATTATTAGTATAAGATGAAAGAAGACGTGATGTCTTCTACGTCAACAAGACCTAGAGTCCTCCACCCATTAGGTCAGAGTTAGGGAGCTATTTCCCACGAAGAAAGAAATTTACGTATGATCTTAGGGAAGGGAAATCTTAAACTAGCATGGAGAATAGCTGAATTCAAAGCTATACATCCTACCGATAGAGTGTTAGCTCGATCAGATGTGGTTGGTATTACTAATTCTACCGAACTAGGGATACTATACTTAGCCTTCAAACTGGAAAGCATGTCCCCCGTAACCACCAACCTATAAGAATCTGCCCCCCATTCTTGAGTGTTTCCCTCATTACCCCCCCGAGATCCCACTTCTTCCCTTCCACGATTTTAGTCCATATTCCTAAAAGTATTTAATTGTTTTGGGTAGATCGAAGTAATAGGAACTGGTGTTAATACCTCTTAACAATCTGAGCTAGTAGAAGGAGAAGACGAAGAAGGTACTGTTTCCTCCTGCTAGTTACCCTAGGAATGTATCCTCGATTCATCTGAGCTCATGTAAACTACTGAAGTAAAACTCGAAGAAAAGGAAAACAGGAGAAAAGGAAAAAAAGATAAAAAGGTATTTTTGTTAAAATAAGTACCTGAATATAGATGACCTCACTCAAAAAATAGACAAGGATGTGAAGAAAATATTTTAGAAAGTAAAAGTCTGAAAAGATGAAAGTAAAAGTGAGAAAATGAGGGGGTAAAATTCATTTAAAGAGAATGAATATTAAAAGGTACGATCTGGACCATAGGATGAAGAAATGGAGGGAAAATAAATGGTTGGATTTAATTACCTCAGGACGATGTCATTTCACTGAAGCTTCCAGAAGAAGAAACCAAATATGCATGACATCTCATTAGCAAGTTATGGTGACACATGTTCATGTCATTTATTGCTATAATGATTATGGAAATGGAAAATCGTGTCAAGTACACTCAAGGTCAGTTTGTCACCAAGGCAAGCATTGACCTGGGGGGAAACTATTGGCATCCGACCTCTGAGGTCGTTAAGTACAGTTTGTGATATACATTAAGTTTGAGCTAATGTGAGCTTGAATATGTGAGATTAGCTCGGATTGCGATATTTATTGAGGTTTAAGGGGACAAAATGATTATAGATTTCTTACATATTGTACAAATAGTCAATTGACAAGTGACATATGGAAGGTCTTACATCAGGACCTACTAAATCTACTAATCACATGCTTTAGCTTCCTTATCTAAGTAACTCATTAACTGTTGGGAACCACATGTAAGGTTAACTCATGATGACCTGACAGGCCGAGCTCATTAACCAATCCAAACGTGCCAGTAATGTACTTTCTCAACTCGGCACTGTAGTTGATAAGATAGGAAGACGAAGGATACATGTAGATTATCAACATCATGGTCTACCGAACGCCGACAACCACAAAGAACTCAGTTATTATCTTTAAAAATGTTAGTTTTTTTTTTTGTTGATTTAAGAGTGATTTTTCATTTTGAAAAGTTTATGAATTTTTTGCGATTCGAAGTTGTTATTTATCATGTTTTCTTCATTAATTAGGTAGATTGAGTAGAATATTGTAAATGTACATGTTTAGCAAAGGATTTGTCGCCGAAAATATCCAGATATGGCAATTTTCTCTCCATTTTCGATGACCGACAGTGTAAGAGACACTATAGCATAATGTCCGCGACTTTTAACAGTTGGGTCGAGACTTTTTGCAGTTTGGGCCAACTGTTAAAAGGAGAGCATAATGTCCTCGACTACATGCTCACATGGAAAACTCTCCAACTTGTCATTGCACGTTGATCATGAAACCATTATTGCAACTTGTTACGAATGTTCTCAATCATTGCGAGGATTGATAATTCTTTATCCTTCTTAAATAATGCGTTGAGAGACTCGCATTGTTTGATGTCATTAGGTTGTATCGACGACCTGAGAAATGTGATCACGCCAATGTTCAATCCCCGTATTGTCAGATACTCTCATCTCGGCAAAGATTTGCTTCCTGTTTCTACTATGAACTTATTACACTCTTCAACACTATAAGTTTCAGCCGCTCTTCTGAACAATGAAAAGATGTATGTGCCTGAAACTTAGTCTTAATGTTGCCTTGTATATGATACATGCAATATCCATGATATGTCTCGGGAAATACTTTGGCGATACCATTTATTATTGAAATTTTCCCATCAGTTACGATGGCAAGGTCCTCGACTTCCTCAATTGCATCTCTTAGCTTTGTGAAGAACTAACATATTGACAGATCATTCTCGCTATTACTATACATAATGCTAAAGGGTAAATTTGGATGTTGACATCTTGACATGTAGCAATAATTAACTTGCCTTCGTATCTAGCTTTCAGAGTTATACCATCGACTAAAATTAAGGGTCGCATCGCATTTTAAAATCCCCGAATGCATTGTTCAAGAGCCATAAAGAGAAACTTAAAGCAATTATCACCATCCATCTGAATAAAAAATTCCGAGGCAGGATTAGTTCTTCACATGGTATTTCCATAACCTGGCCAATTTAGCATAGTTACCTCGATCAAGCCTGTTAAATCATACAACGCAAATTCTTTGGCATTCCAGGCCTTCGGTACCTCATGACAACTCCGTAATCTTGACGGACTTTGTTAATGATGTCCGAAGGTCTGTAGATCGTCCGTGGGTCTTGATACTTGTGCATTATCTATCGACCAATAAATCATGCTGGAGCTTGTCTATGATTATTTTGACGAACTCCCATTTCGCAAGTATGTTTCCGTGTATACTTACAAACTATAAAGAACTCATTCGTGTCCATTTTTATCGCTCGCAAACGTCAATGACAACTGTCGTTGACGCAGACAATCATCAACAATGACTTGTTTGATTTTTTAACTTTGAACTCAAAAGTTGTATTCGGTACAATTCGATGCGCAACTTCCTGTAAATCTTTCTTTATTTCAAACAGTTGATTAACGTACAAATTCTCATCATTAAGAACCACACGCGAAAAATTAGATCGATCCACTCGTTCCAACTTCTGCACTCCCACCCCCACTCATGTTTTTGAAGGGATAAAGCAATCAAATTTTCATTTGTAAATTCATTGTCATTATTGCCGTCGTGTACTAGCAATGAAATTCTATGTGTAACAGTGAGATCATGATGATGAACAACTGACTCGAAAATAACCACATCATCTTCACGAGTTATCTCCAATGTGTCCCAAAAATCATTGACATTGTGATGTCCTCCATCAGAATCTCCGTGTTCAATTTCGGTGATATCGTTCCTCACTAAAGTCACCCAAAGAGGAGTCGTGTAAATTTTGTTCAATTCAAATAGATAATTCACTTCTTCATCTCAAGTAACCTTCATAAATGGAATCAAAATAGATGAATCATCATTGAATCGAAATCTCAATTCCATATCGTACTGAGAGGGGTCACATTCAACTTGTTTTGTAAATCATGGTACATTCCTGCATATGTTTAAAAAAAAGGAGTGCTACTCTGCCAGGTCGGTAAAAGACCTGGCAGAGGCAATGGGTCATAGGGAGGGTGGNCATTCCTGCATATGTTTAAAAAAAAGGAGTGCTACTCTGCCAGGTCGGTAAAAGACCTGGCAGAGGCAATGGGTCATAGGGAGGGTGGGTATTTTTACATTTTTTGGGGTTTTTTTTTAATGAGGGACCCACCTCATGTGAGATAAAAACTCTCTACTAGGCCTGGTAGAGGAGTTTTATTCTTAAAAAAAATTATAGATCTGTTAAAAAAATTATATACATTAACTATCTATGTCGAAATAAATTTAACGATTAAATCATATACTGATTTAATAAAAAACGAGATTAAACATACGTAAATATAATTACCATAAAAAAATTATAGATATGCTTAAAAAATTTATCTACATTAAGTATCTATGTCGAAATAAATTTAACGATTAAAATGTAGATTGATTAAATGAAAACATAATTAAACATACGTAAATATATTTATCGATTCGAAATGATTGATATAAAAAAATTCAGATTTCAACGTTTGATAAATTTTTCAAATTTTAAGGTTGAAACAGATGAAAGATGAGAGAGTTTTTATCCATGTTGAAATAAAGAGATAACAAAAAGTTAGTTGATTTTGAAATTTTACGTTAGGAGTGTTTGATTTTTGTTTGTTAACTAAAAAATAGTATTGTCTTTTAAACAGAGCAATATTTTATATACTTGATGGAGTTTTTGTCTTTTGCTATCAAATATGTCATCGTGGAAATATAAATAAATTCAAAATTCAAAATAGAAATATGAGGCTTTGATCAGGTCAATTTTAAAAGTAATCCATCCACTACGTTTGATAACCTGGATATTTAATAGCAAATTTTAGACGGGTTACTTTTGGTTTCTTTAAAGTGAAAAAAAAGAAGTCAAATTTATTTGTTACAAAATGAGTAATTTATGTATTACAAATTCCACGTGTTGTGTATTGGATTGTTTATTATCCAATGGACATGGATTAATCTGTGTATTTACTAATAGATCTTGTTAAAAATGTTAAACCTACCATGATCCATTATACTGAGACCGTAAATCATTTCATAGAGGCAGTCAAACTGCAGTGTCCACATTATAACCAGTTTAACTATTAACCAAATCCGGCAACTTATGTGAAAACTAAAGTTCACCATAAATAAGGTTAACACCAGAAAATTGCAATGGTTGGGTCGTACCAAAGGTTCAAAAACCTCAAATACAGAAAATAATTTACAGAAAACATGTTCAGTAAAATGTTTTCAAAAGTCGATCTAATTATTCTAAAGCCATATCCATGTTCTTATCTTTGCAAGTACCAACACCACTGCGTTGCTACACGCCAAGCACAATTCTTAAGACACAGAAGTACAAAATCATAGCATAGCAAACCCACAAACAGGGGGTGTCTCCTCCATAGCAAAACTTGGCCGGTGGCCTTAAGACGATCCATTGTGTACAGGTGCAATCGGCCACTTCCATTCAGAAGTCAAGATTTAGAACCCACCAACATGTTGCTTTGGTACATTACCATATCGTCCAGGAATCGAGTTATTGCTGCCATAAGCTGGAGGAGCGTTGCTCAAGCCAGGACAATCTTTTGCCCAGTGCCCAATTTGATGGCATTTAAAGCACTCGCCACCAGCACTTGCCCCAGGAGTTGGGTTACTGCTCCCATAAGCCGGAGGAGCATTGCTCAAGCCGGGACAATCTTTCGCCCAGTGTCCAATTTGATGGCATTTAAAGCACTCACCACCAGTACTTGCCCCAAGAGTTTCCCTATTGCCATAGCTACTTCCATAAGATTGTCCCTGGCCAGTCATAACATTTGGACAATTCGCAGAACTATGACCCGTACCACCACAGCTATTACAACTCGTATAAATTCCAGTCAGGCCAGATGAAGCAAGAGTGGAACTACTGTACTGATTAGAATATGGACGCGCCATACTTGCTGATACACCAGTTTCTCTAGGCAAGTTGCTAGTATTTCCACTGTAATTCATAGTAGATGCAGTGGGTTCCCTATATCCAGTACCAAAACCACTGCTATTCATTCCAGAGGTTGAGCCAACATTTTCACTCTTCAGAGGTAGAAAACCAGAGTCCTCTCCTTTGAACTTAGCTATTGAGTCCAGAAGATATCTGGTCTCTGTTTGGAAATTTACTTTCTCTGCTTTGACTACAGTTGACTTTACGCGCTGTTCGTCGCTAAATGTCTCCTCCTTCACTTTCAACTTGAAAAAGTATTTTGTAAAAAGAACACTACGCATGACTTCGGCGAATTTCTCATCGTCTTGTTCTTCATACTTCAAGTAATACAAATCTTTTGCCGATATACCCATTATCTCCTCCCCACATTCCTGAAAAGCAGTCACCCATGTTAAGCCAGTGTGATCCTGAATCTGGAGCTGGAGTATATACCTATAATCACATTCATCAACCAACTGATCACATTTATCACAACGCCATTTCCCATCGCCATTATTCGTAACCTTTTTGTTGCACTGGCGATCCCCATTCATGATGGGACATGCAGTGTAGCAAAAGTTGTCCACTTTTATAAATGAAAGAGTGGCAGACACTGTAATCCAATCAGGCTTCTCAGAAGTCCCTAATCTTTCGTCCTTAATTTGAGTTATAGTTTTCCTCACATCTGTCCGGACCATGCTCGTTGTTTCCCTGGAGATGGATACAGAAGGTGTGTGCTTTCCATCCTTTTCAAACCATACTTTGAGTTTGTGGGCCTCTGGAAAATCTGGCTCTATAAACAGCTGGCTAGTAGATATGGTTCCTACCGCTTTTCCATTAAAATCATTCACTCTACCAGATTTGATTGCCAAAACAGGAAACACCCCAGAGTCGCACATGTTCTGAAGTGTTTGACCTTCTGCATTGCAAAAGCTTCCCCACAAGGTTAATTCAACACTTCTGCCAGATGTATCCTTCAGTTGGAGCGCTCTTTTCTGAGTTTCAGTGCCATTTTTTCTCATTATTGAGCTGGATGGGCTGATAGATGAAACTACCCCAATCACATCCACAACACTGTTGTTCTCCACGCCTTCAATTTCATCTATGGAGCGAAAATGAAATTGCTGCTGCGGTATAGATTTATCATCCTCAAAGCAAGGCTCGACAGTTGAAGTAGCATCAAGAAAAATTTCATGTTCATTGCGTAGGTGGTTGAAATTCTTTTGAGCAGGCTTCAATGTTCCCTTTGAGATCATATAAACTCTACCAGGTTCAATTTGGTTGTAAAACTGATCCGCCACAGCATTAAAGCAGGTTACCCTTATTTCCCCACCTTCCGAATCGAGAAGATCAAAAGAAAATACTTTACCATCACCTCGAGGATTGTTGTAGTGCCTGAGTTCCCCCTTTGCTGTCACCCTAGCCTTAATAGTCCACCTGCCTTGATATGGATTTAGTGCAGCTATAGGAATAATCCTTGGAGCAGCTTCATTTTTTGCTATAGGTCCTCTATTAGCAAACATTGGAGATGGCTGCTGGTATAATGACTGAGGTGGGCGTACATAACTAGTTGCAGGAGCCCGTGAAATCCCATAACCAGACTCTGTCCTGGGATAGGTCGGAGGCGCATTAATTGAATTATATTTTCCTGCATCAGTATTGGTGGCATAGGAGTTTGAGCCTGCAATTCTGCCAATTTCAGAAGTTGGTAGTCCGCCAACTATGTTAGGCCTAGGAGCTGAACCAGCAACATAAGATTGTGTAACAGTTGCATTAGCTGGCTGATTCATTGGCTGAACTGAGGCTGACGATCTGGGTATGGAGAAGCCCTCCCCATCAGTCTTAAGTGGCAGTGGCCCGTAATGCTTCGGTTCGCCAATGGTATCACATTTATCAAGTATCACATCCAGATTAATAATAATTATAATCCTGCTCAATATTGTAAGAGAAAGTGGTCAATATACTAGTAACTTAATAAAAAAACAGTTCATATAATATAAAACAATGAGAAAGTCCAAGGAATAAACTATCTAGAAAGTATGATAACAGATTCACTTGCTCTGGGAAGTCCAGTACAACTGTAGACCCCACACTGGGACTGGGTAATATGAAGCAAAATCTAACCATAGAATGAGAAAACTACTATAATGTAAATGCCTTGGTCAAAAATTACTCAACTTGAAGGCCAAGAGTCTTCTCACTTTAAGAGGGAACAAGTTATTCTAATGAAGCATGTGTTCAAACTGCTTTACTAGATAAATTAGTTAAAAGCATAAGTCAAAAAGCCCAGATTAGCAGGTATCATAAGTAGCATGTGAATGAAGAAAGAGACCCAGCCTTTTGAGACCTGTTTCTAAAGTCAAAGATGAAAAAATTACAATATCGCATCTAAAGAGGAACACATTTTCATGTAAACACAAACATAAATGCATTAATATAATGAATTACTTGTATTCATAAATCACAAACCTTGTGAAATAGGTAAAGAAAAAGGAGGAAGAAAGAAAAACATATACAAAGTCTATTATTTCCCAGACATGTAAAGAATTAATTTTGGGACATATATATTTTGTCCATTATACCCTTACACACACACACACAAAAAAAAAAGGAAAAAGGACCCTTTGTTTTGATTGCAGCAAATTCTCTTGAAATTTGATGCAATTTTCTTTGCTTTTTAGATCAATAAAACCGAGTTAAAAACCTAAAGATACAATGTTTAAGACAAGTATAATCTATTCAGTCATTGGTTTCTACTACCAACCAAATGATGAGTTTAAAAGGCAATATAGTTTAGAAACATCTACAAATTATGATTTCCCAGGATTTATAATTTTCCACTCAATTCCTGCCAACATGACTTTTAACTCCTGAACCCATAACACTTCACACTTGACTTACAAGAATACACTACACAATAGTCAGATTACCATCAGACTTTCAAATTTCTAAGAATCAGGGTGTTGTTCCAAATTAATTTACATGAATTTCTGAAAAAAATTATCATCTGTCTAAACAAATGAGAATTAAGTAAAAAAAATAAAATAATCGCACAATACTTAATCAGACAAACAACCACAATCAAACAACCAATAATAGGTAGCATAATTTCGCAAGCTCACATTCGTGTCTGGATGACATTACAGACGAACTCCGTCAACTTAACAATAGATCCCTTCAGCAATTTATCCGTTTGGACCAATTCGTTCTTCTGGGTCGCCAGCATTGCCTGCTGGAGAAACGACCCGTCCGACAACAGGATCCGATACCTCTCATTGTTGCTATTCTGGTTCTGGGTATTGACTAGCCTAATGTCGGACACTTGCAGCACGGGCTTTATTTCGGTTGCCTGAACTTCGCCTCTCGCCAGCATCGCAATTGCGCCTTCGGTTAAATTGACTGGAGGCATTTCTTGAGTGAAACGATTATTGGATTGTAAATCGATTGTTTGTTTGATTTGGGAAAGATGAAAGGGGATAAAATGGAGAGTTGGAGGGAAAAATGAAACGTCAAAAGGGTTTTGAAAACCCTAGGAAAGAGAGAGGCGGGATAATGGTTCCACTTTCCTCGTTTCGGCTGAAGAAAATGATTAACAAAAATGGGAAAATAACAGATATAGTCCCCAATATATTAAAAATATATCATTTAGGTCCGTATTTAAATCTATTTTCACACTCAGTCCCCAATCTAATTCAATAAGAAAAATTGTATTTGTACCTAATATTTTACCTAGAGGCTAGAGCCCGTTTAGTAGAGATTAACATCGGATTAAAATTGAAAAATTAGTCGTTATTGTTGACTTTTATTATACGAATGAGATCCAATAACGGCTATATTTTTAATTTTAATCGGTACCAAACGAGCTCTTAATGTTTTATTGAAGGGAAATTATAAAAAATCAGGTGTTTAAAGAATGATTTTTAAAAATTAGGTCCAAAATTTATTTATTCAAAAATCAAGTATTATATTAAAACCATAATTCATAACCTAATTTATCTATCTACTCCCTTCCCTACTCTCTCCCTACTCTCTCCCTTCCCCTATCCCTCTCTCCCTCGCCTCTTTGCATCGCGACGCTGTCGTTCGCATTCACGCCGCGACATCGTCGCTCTCTGCATCGTGATGCTGCTATTCGCGTAGCAGCGACGTCGCGACGCTGCTGCTGTTCGCACAAAGCATCGTGGCGGTAGCGGTGCAGTAGGCGTGCAGCGAGGTGCTGGGCGTACGTTGCAGATCTATTGGTGATGTTGTGGATCTGTGGGTGTGCATTGCGAATCTATTGGTGGTGTGTGGTTGTAGTTTGGGCGGATCTATGGTGGTGGTTGGTGTTATTGTTGGTGCATGGTTGTGGCGGTGGAGGAGGCAGATCTGTGGGTGTGCATTGCGGATCTCTTGGTGGTGTGTAGCTGTAGTTTGGGCGAATCGATTGGTGGTTGGGGCGAATCTATGGTGGTTTGGGCGGTGGTGGTGGTGGTGGTATTGTTGGTTGATGGTTGTGGCGGTAGCGGTAGCGGCGACGACGGCGGTAGGGATGCGACGACTTTAACTGTGATTGGTTGTCGTGAGGTGGTGGCGATTTTGTAGTGGGGGCGGCGACGTTGATGATTATTGTTTACAGTATGTGACCAAGTATTTAGTTATTTGTGACTTAGTATTTAACTGTGATCTAAAAATCTGACAATATGTGACTCACAAATAACATGTGACCAATAAATTTGCAAAATATGTGACTTCAAAATCATTAGTAACTAATTAATTTGATAATAGGTGACCAATAAATAAATTGTGACATGTA
>CAIGRQ010043967.1:0-19261 GCA_903798375.1 Fraxinus sp. D2006-0159
AATTAATTTATTAAGAAAAATTAGTAATCCAATAAATTTATTTTAATATCAAAATTTGGATTTTAATTGTTAATCCTCAAATCTTTTATTTTTGAAACTTTAAGGGCCTAAGGGTTATAATTCAAAACTTTAGGGATCCAAAAATTAATTGTCCGAAACTTTAGGGGTCAATAATTAATTATTGTAAACTTCAGGAATCAAGAAATTAATTATTCAAAACTTTAGAGATCCAAAAAATTAATTATTCAAAACTTTAGGGGCTAATATAAACAAATTATGAACTTTTGAGGGCTTAATTACAAAATACAGAACTTTAATGACCCAAATTAATTAATATTCAAACTTTGGGGACTGAATTATGAAACCCTGAACTTTAAAAGGCAAAATAGTATGAGTTTTAACTTAGGGGGCTTAATAACCAAAGCTTTAAACTTAAGAGCTGAAAAATTAAAACTTAACCCTAATTTTAAATTGCAACCAAGGGCCTGAACTTATCTAATTTACAACACATACCCCTGCCTCCAAAATTCATCCAAACCCTAATTTTCTTTGTTGTACCCGGGGGCAGGCTCACCGCACCAACCCCCCAAAAAATTAGCAGTGCTTGTCGCTGTAGCCGGCAGTGGCGAGCGCTGCCCGACATCGCTGCGTGCCGCACCACACACAGCACCCAGCAGCGTGTGCTGTCGTTGTAGAGCCGCTAGTCCCTGCTCTGCAGCACTGCCNCCGGGGGCAGGCTCACCGCACCAACTCCCCAAAAAATTAGCAGTGCTTGTCGCTGTAGCCAGCAGTGGCGAGCACTGCCCGACATCGCTGCGTGCCGCACCACACACAGCACCCAGTAGCGTGCGCTGTCGTTGTAGAGCCGCTAGTCCCTGCTCTGCAGCACTGCCACCTACCAGAACAAATTTTAAAAAAAAATCTAAAATTTTCGACCAAATAATTTTCAAATTTAATAAAATTAAAAAATCGAAATTGTTAAATTTGAAAAATAATGAAATTATCACAAGAACGAAATTAAAATTTCAATTCTCAATTATTCAACATGAATTGGCTTTGATACCACTTGGTGAAAATTCTTTACCGTCATAAGAATAATTCATGTTGGAATATCAAGAATATGTAAGTCAAAAGCGAAAGCGTACCTAAATCAGACATAATTAATGCGACGAACAAGTTTTGCGATTTTAGTCTTCCAAATCAACACATTGTTCCTTTGTTTCTCTCTGAATATGAGAGTCATAATAGAATGAATAGAACGCGTGATCCGGGAACCATAACCGTATATATATAATTATATATAACAATAGCCCATCATGAAATTAGGAACGAACCCGATCTCTACACATAAAGGCTTACACTTTAATTGGATTGGATACTTTAAAGCCCAAAATATCGAAAATTTATTAGATCACTTTAAACGGACTTAACTAAAATAGGTAGCTTTTAATTTAATACACAATATTTCACATATAAGCCCACATGCTCTATTAAAATCCTTACACTAAGAGTCACACAAGTCGACTACTTTCAATAACCACAAATTCAAAATGTTTTTTCGAATAAATGCACTGGCCAAAATTCTCCCACCCTTTCTTTTTTCCCTTTTGTGTTGATTTGGCATGTAGTGGTGGGGTATAATATTCAATAGTATAGCAAACATTTGTTGCTGCGACCAACTTACATTTGTGGAGAATCGACATGTCAGTCTAGATAGGGGTTGCCCGGTACTTTGGCCGGCCCTTCGGGTTCTTGGTGATGCAAAAATAAAAATAAAATAAAATAAAATAAAAATGAAAATGATATTTTGGAATGTCGCTTTTCAATTAAAACTAATCCTTCCAAAGACAGAGACGTTTGATGCCATGAGAAGAGGAGTGGCCAATCAAGATGGCTTGGTGAGGAAGGGAGAGGGGGGGGGGGGGGGGGGTAAGTGTTCTTTGGAACGACCAAGGGAGACAAGTCTTGAAGTGAAAACTTATGACTAGATTGTCTTGTTGACGGATGCAATGAGAAGAAATAACATATGGAAATATTGTTGATTCAAGATTTCCATATAACAAAGCTTGTCGAGAGAGCAAGAGCAACTAGAAAATTGTATTGAGAAGAGTATAACGTGAAAAATATACATAAACGATACGGATTGTCTTTGTATCAATTACTCCAAAAACTATCGTCCAATTGTCTCAAAAAAAATTCATTTGTTTGGACAAAGAAAGCATTTAAAGTGATAACAAGAGATGGTACATTATTTGCATCATTTTAGTGGTCTGTCCATTTATGTCCAACTTGTATGGACTCATTCGATATCAATAAAATTTGAGGGTCCCATCTACTAAGAGATTGACAAGACCATTCATGATTGAGGATTAAAGGCGACAAATTAACATACACTTATCTCAACTTGTAACGACAATTGAAGAAGACAAACTGCACACTGTTTATGTGGGTGATTCGATTGTTGCTACAACTTCTCATCTTTGAATGTCATAGATATTTCGTAAAGGTTAAAATTATATGCCCTTCTGTTACTTCGAATGTAATTGCTTCAGTTTCAATCACTCGAGTTTTCGATATTCCTGATATTTTTATTTATTTTCAATATCATTATTTTGACGACAAACTCCTTGATTCACATAACTCATTAGGTCCCCTCCACCTCACATACAATTGAAGAGAGAACTTATACAATAAATAATTTTACTATTTTATGACCATTATAATTATAATTACAGTCATCGTTCACTAAGATTTCAATCGTACAAAAAAAAAAAAAAAAAGTAAAGAACTGGTGTGGTTGACTTTCCATTGGCTCCAAAAAAAGTTGTTCTAAAGGGGAAGAAAAATGCTCAAGTAAAATCATTGCTCCACACAAAAGTCTGCCTAATTTTTTTGTTATATTCTAAAGCTTAGTGGTGGTAGTTGGAGTAGATGGTGGTTGTCTTTTTATTTCCACATCCAAAAGTGAAATCCCTTGTAAATTGACCCTCATAGGTTATGAAAAGGGCATTGATTTAGAAAAATTAGAAAATTATTTGTGGATGTGGTTTCATTATGTAAATTATGTCTTTTCATCTTTGGAAAGTTATGTGGTAGTCTTCTTTATGTAATGACTTATTGTGGGGTTATAAGTGGATTCCCAAATAGTGATAAGATTATTCACCTATTGATCTTTGCTTTCTATTGTCTTTTTGGGACTCAATAATGATTATATTAACATTAATAACTAGGGGTATATATAATGGATCGGATCTGGATGAGTTTAGACGCCTATCATGGTTTGTAAAAATAAGATGGAGTCGTTGAGGGAAATTATACCTTTTATTTTCGTTTTAGTTATGCTTTCCGAGCTAACTTGTTAATTGATATAATACCTCTCGACTTCTACTCCTTGAATTCTTAAATAGAAAGTCATTTCAAAGATATGGAAAAGGTAACCTAAAACAAGACTTTCATAAATTCATAATCAATATACTCTATAACTAGTCTATATATTATTGTGAGAAAAGTAGAGTTGTTGCAAGAAGCATTAAACAAGATTTTCCTAACAAATCTACTCTATAAATAGGTGTCACATTTTAATCGAAAATCAAACATCTCATACCGGAATCGTAGGTTCTAGTTTGGTTCCAAAAAGAAAATCGAAATTAATCAGGTCCCAAACAACACTTTGTTCTTGAACTCGAAAAGTGGATACTCGATTTTCTGAAACCAAATTTGTCACTTTTTATAATTTTATTTTTATTTTTTTCCAATTTATTCATTCTGATCCATGATCCGATCAAAAAGTAGTAAGTTTGCAATGCCCGAGTAGTAAGTAAGTACCATAATTAATGAGATTCATTCTTTTGAATAATTGAATCATATCGCTCGTACATGTCACATTTGTTTTTTTATGAAAATGTTGTATATTATTGAATCTGAATTAAAATCGGTAGTTTGAATTCGAGTTCGATTTTCATAATTACGTGGATTCAAATAGCTTCACTTACGAAATATATGGAATGTAGTGGATAGTTCAAAAAATTGAAATATCTTGATCGATCCACTCGAAAATTCTCCAATTTATTAGGTTATTCTATATCTCGACGGTTAAAAATGTTGTATTTGATTCAAACGAAATCTTGTCAAGATACGACCTTTGACGTGCTGGAAAGGTTCAAATGTCGAAGATGTGACCTAGGCTTTAGACTCTAAAGAGACCAGATTGGATTGAGATGAAACCTCATCAGTGTTAATAATATAAGTCATGTCATTGAATTTCCCAAAGCATTTGAGAAAATAAATTAAAAACAAAAAAACAAAGAGCGTGTTTGATACACATTTTTTTATGAGATAAAATGCATTTTTTGTGATGTGATGGTGAACATAAGTGGTTGGAAAAAAAGTTATTAATGTGATAAAAAATATTATTTTATTATGAAATGTGTTATTGAAAATGAGTAAAAGAATGAAAATAAAAATCGAAATGTGGCTTAAACATTAGCAAAAACTATAAATCGTGAATTATGCCAATGGCTGATGAGAGTTGTCACATGAATTATCAAATGAAAATGACTTGAAATGAGTGGGCACGCAACAATTTACCAGTGACAAATTTCTATTTCATGTACAACTTTATCTTGATCTTGTTGGAAAATATATTTTAGTCTCGATATTTTTACATGATGCGTCTTTATTACGTTCGTTGATAGTTATCTCTTAGAAGTAGGGACGGATTTAGGGGAATTGGGCTAATAGCCTGGCTTAGTCCTCAATCCGTTACATTTTTTTGGTGTAGATAAAAAATATTTTTTGTGTAAATTTATTTTTTCTACATATTGGTTCGACTTGTAATTCAATCGTGAATCCGTCTCTACTTAGAAGCTTGAATATAATAGATCACCTACAATCACAGTAAATTGTATAATTTTTGTGTGTTCTCTGTGTTTTAAACATGTTATATTTATAAGAAAGTGTTACTTTTATGTACAATAATTTTACGTCCACACAAAATATGTCCAACCACCTAATTTATCGTTCACTCGCATCAATTTTCGAAATAGGTTACTATAAACTTGTTTATTTTAATTCCAATATGAAATAGAAATTTTGTTTTGGACAATGATTATAGACGCTTGGTCATTTCCAAGTCCAATTATTGTAGTATGGAATCAAGAATATGTGAACATGCATACATTAGGGAATCTTTATGATAGTTTTGGATAAATACAACATGAATTCACTATTATACTATGGTACTTGCAACTTGAATTAATTAATGTAATATTAACAAAATCTAGAAACATTAAAAATAATATAAAATTTCTATGTAGTATTACTATTAATTAATGTACTCAAACCTACAATCTTATCAATCCTAAGCGGCAATGAGATAAAATGAAGAGAAAATTATAGCGGATGTCCTTAACTTATGTGTTTTGTGCAAATGGATCCACGACCTTTAAATCTAAATAGACATATCATGGACTTTTATATTTGTAGATCTTGACAATGGCCTCATTTTTTATTTTTCTTTCCAAATTAGAAATTGTAGTGCCGTCTTTATCCACTCTTCCAACTTTTCATCGACGCTGCATTTCATGTAAGCATTTCAAAAGGGGAAGGGTTTCCTTTTGCAACGTGAGATTATTGCGAATTTCATATTCAACCCTTCAATTTCAAAAAAGAGAAGAATATTATTCATCTTGGAATTTATATATAACATTTCCGTGTCGGGCAATGTACGAGCAAAGATGCATTCTAGGTTATTGGGGAATTCCTTCAAAATAATCAAAGGAGACGATTTTGCTCTTGCTAAAAGTGTGCACATTTCACTTAAAAATGCTTATTTTCACGTTTGCAATCTTTTTGCAAGGACCGCTAATGTAAAACGTTGAAGACAACGTTACCAAGATTTGAAGATGGGAGGACTCATTTGCACGAAAATGCAAAGGATAAGTGCCCTCGTGCAATTTTTCCCAAAACATATAAATAGGTTCCAATATATCATTTCATATTTATTTTTTCATAGATAAAATAAATTTAATAGTCATGCTAGGTGTACATCTCGTCTTACATTAATTTAACAATCATGTTACGTGTACAACTTGTCTTACATTAATTTTTACATTTTTCCACGTGCCACTATCATAGCCTTTAATCTCCTCAACATAATTATACATTACTGTCCAGATTCTACCACATATGGAGGCAATGTCATGGAACATGTACACAAGAACGTACATCTAGCAAAATTTTAAATTGAAAATGACATGTATTTACGTGTAAAGCATGTTAGGCAGCTAGGATTCCACGTCATACGGTTTGTCTTGTTTCATATTTGTGATTAGTTAGGATATGATCATGTTAGGGCCTGCTTGGGAGTTTCAATTTTTTTAATATGTACTTGTATTTGAGCCACATTATTTTTAAAGAATGTATTTTGAAATAGTAGATTGATGGAGAATGTGTGATTGAAAAATAATGAAAAGTTATTGATGTGATGAAAAATATTATTTTATTAAATGATGTGTGATTGAAAATGAGTAGAAGAATAAGAATGAAAATTTTAATGTGTACCAAACTTGACATTATTTTGAGATGATAACTTTTTATATATAGATTTTAAAAACACTTTAAACATTCGATGACATAAATTTTGACACATCTTGTAATGTCAAACTTATTGTATACATAGAGTGTACAAGTAATTTAATTCTAGGAGTTTTGGGGGTACCAGATAGAGATGGAAACGGATCCGACGGCCCTACTACTGAAGGATTATTGATAGATGGGACAAGAATTAAAATATCTTATATTTTCTTTCTATTTTTACTTGGTTAGCTCTTGTTGGATTCACATTAAAATTTTGATTCTCATTCTTCTAATCATTTTCAACAACATATATTTTTCAATAAAATAATATTTTTCATTACATCAATAACTTTCCTTTTTTTAACCATACATTCTCTATCAATCTACTATTCCAGAATACATTCTTCCAAAATAATGTTTCTCAAACACACCCTTATTTTAAATATTAAAATTAGTGTCTGCATCCTTACATAAATGAGTGAGCAATACAAAATCGAACATTTTGTCGTCCCTAATCATCCAAAATCTTTTAAAATGAATTTTGAAATGCAATATTTAAGCTAATAAATCAAATATAGGGTGTTTGAGCTACATTATTTTGGAAAAATGTATTCTGAAACAGTAGATTGATGGATAATGTGTGGTTGAAAAAGAATGTAAAGTTATTGATGTGATGAAAAATATTATTTTATTAAAGAATGCGTGGTTGAAAATAAGTAGAAAAATGAGAATAAAAATTTTAATGTGTACTAAACAGGGGCAAAAACTGGGTTGTAACATTTCAGATTTCCTAAAATGAATTGCACGAGAAATAAAAAAAACAAAGGAAAATTATTAAAATCGTGAATTGAAAAGATAAAATAATATTTTCAATGTAATTATGTTACTTAATTAAAGTTGGAGTAATGGTAGCCGGCATTTAGATAATTTTGTTTATTTGTATCAAGAATTGATACCACGTATACGAGGAAATGTGATGCAAATTATATTAATACTAATTAAATTACATGAAAACGACCTAAGACTCGTCTAATTAAACTCTTGTTCACAAAATTGACACAATTTAATATAATAAATTAGACATGCTTCTTTTAGCACCAGTGATGTTAGATAATATTATTTAGCATAAACTGCATGTGAACTATAATGTAAATTTTCTTATTTCATATTCATGCTTTCTCTTTTAACGATAAAACTATCAATTATTTAACTATGTAAATTTATATCAAATAACAATTCAATTAAGAAATTAGTAAAAAAATTGAGCACATAACGTCCTCACCTTTCATTGTTATTATGGAAAACGTTCATACCTTTCCTTTTTTGGCATTCGCCATTATTTTCACCTTTCATTGTTCAAAATGTACTTTTAACGTATTTTCTCAATAAAAAATTATGAAATGATGAATATACCCCTCTATTTAAATAAAACAAAAACAAAAAAATTAATTGAAAACACAATCCTAATTTTTTAAAAAAGCGCAAATAAGTTACAAATAAATTATTAAAAAGGTAATTAGTACATAATGTCCTCATCTTTCATTGTTATTGCGAAAAACGTCCATACATTTCATTTTTTTTTTTAATATTTTCACCCTTAATTACATATTTGATTGCTCAAACCATTATTTCCATCCAATTTCTCAATAAAAAACTGTGAAATAATGAATATAATCTCATATTTAAATAAAAAAAATATATTTTTTAATTTTTAATTCTTTAATAATTTATTTGAGATTCGTTTGCACTTTTAATTTTTTTTAATTTTTAAATAAATTTAATTGGGACTCGTTTGCACTTTTTTAAAAAAAATTAAGTTTTTTAAATAATTTATTAGGGACTTATTTGCACTTTTTAAAAAAAATTGGAATTGTGATTGCAATTTAATTCTTTAGCTTTTTATTTAAATATGAGGTTATATTCGTTATTTTACAGTTTTTCATTAAGAAATTGGATGAAAATGGATAGAAATGGTGGTTTGCGCAATCAAATGTGTAATTAAGGGTAAAAATGTTAAAAATGAAAGATATGGACTTTTTTGCAATAATGGTAAAAGATAGGTACATTATGTACTAATCACCATTTTAATAATTTATTTGTGACTTATTTGCGATTTTTGAAAAAAATTGGAACTGTGGTTACAATTACTATATTCGTCATTTCATAATTTTTAATTGAGAAAATAGATGAAAATGACTTTTTATGAAATGAAAAATGGAATTAAGGGTAAAAATGCACAAAAAAATAAAAATAAAAAATGAAAGGTAAAGATGTTTTTCACAATAATAATGAAAGCTGGGAACGTGGCGTGTTAATTACCCAAATTGAAATTGAATCAAATTTTGGTTCTGCAGTTAGAGCCAAGAAATCAAATTGTTTTTGGTTCACTAATATAGCCTTTGTTTGGTCACATTTTTTTTTTTTATTTAGCCTTGTTTGCCACATTAAAATTTTTATTTTTATTCTTCTACTCATTTTCAACCACACATTCTTCAATAAAATAATATTTTTCATCATATCAATAACTTTTTTTTTCAACCACATATTCTCCATCACATTAACCAAAAAAATGCATTCTTTTAAAAATAATGTGCACCAAACGGGTGCATAAATTCTCATTTCAACTTTGCATGATACGGGGCCAAGTGTTTGATACTGTATGGTTTTGCTACTTACAATGTACCTTCTCTCTATAGAATTTGGACATATTGGCGTCGATTACAATAATTGAAGTCTTTTTTTTAATAAGTTTTAAATTTTACGTACCGATCATGGTCCAAATTATATAGAAAGGTACGTTGTAAGTAGCAAAATCATACATATCTAAAAGTCTTGTCCTTATCAAGCAAAGTATCAAGGAAGCAATTGCACCTATCAATCTTACACCCATTTACTTATAATTAGACCCGATAAGCCCATTTACAAAAAAGTACAAAAATAATCCAAATAGGCATTTTAGAGCTCCCCACATCCCCCCGCCCATCATGTGTTTCCCCATTTCCTATATATACACCCACACCCACACCTTCTCTCTATGTGCATTAATGAATCTACATATACATATAGATACAGGCGCGTTTTGATCGAAGGAAAGCCCTAGATTTCAGTCTCAGGTTTGGAATACTCTTTTATTGTGTTAAATTTTCAGATCGAGGTTTGGCAGTGGTGGTGACGTGGCGGTGGTGGTGGAAGGGTGAAGAGTACAGTGGTTGCTGTATGTCAGTAGATTGCGACTCGCATTGCGGTGGATTGGGTGAGCTTGCTAATCAGTTACAATGGCCACAACTGCGAAAAAGGCGACGCCTACTATTGTTTGTTGCGCTGCCGATGGTGGAAATTCGGCGGCTGCCGGTGTCGGTGTCCGCCGTGAGGCGGCCTCTGCCTCTGCTGTTGATTGGAGTGTTCCGTCTGCGACTGCCGAAGATCAGCTGGACAAGAAAGCTGCTGCCATGGCGTCTGTGATCCGACCCGAGCCTTCATCTAACGCCGCTACTAAAGGTAATCTTTTCTCATTATCATCATCCTAAAAAAAATTATAGGATATATATACATAATAAATGTCTATATTGTTTGAGTTGACAATTGTTGCATGCACTGTACATTTATTTGATTTTACATCTTGATTGTGGTCCAGTTCAAATGCTTCATCTCTCTGCCCCTTCTACATGTCTCATATGATTCATTACCGTTTTATTCGTATATTGTTCTTGTTTTTGCTAATGAATGATTAAATTTGATTGCACGTGTCTGTGAATAGAAACGAAATGAATTAAATAGATAATTTATGTTTTATTAGCTAATCTATCTGTCAGTTTCTGTCTCCAGAAGTTGCCAGCCTTTTACATGATTGTATCAAATTCAGGAGAACAAAGAGGGTATACGAGAGGACAAGAAAGTTGACCTTATTTAAAAGAAATATATTGGGTCATTCAGAATTTTTATCCTTAAAAATGTGAATTTTCAATGAATTTAAGTGAGAACAGTGAGCGTTTCCTATGTTTGGTAGATTGAAATCGGAGTACGTCAGCAGTCTTATAATGTTTCAAGCATTAGTGTTTTACAGCTAAAGTTGACATATAAAGTGAAAGTGACTTTTATGGTATAGCTTGGAGTCCACTGAAGTATGGATACTATATTGGTTAGTTATTTTAATGCTCCAACTCCATCAGAATGCAGACAACTGCTTACATTTCTACTTAAAAGAAGTTTTGATAATTGAATAAGAAAATATAGGCATGTTTATGGTGTATAACATACCATTCTTAAAATGCATATTTTTGGAAATTATGGAGTTGAAAAGGTCTGTCCTCTTATCATTGAATCACATCATCCAACTAATGTTTGATCTTTGAGATTACATGAACCAGTGATTGAGTTCTTTTTTTCTTTTTGCATTTTGTTTGGTATTGTTAAATAAGTGGAAAGCACAGTTGGTTCTGTAATTGGCTTTGTTGTGTGGATGCAGTCATATGGGCATGATTGGGTGAGCAGGCTTATTTGGGTTTATGAACATACTTTTTCTCTCTTCTTATAAGCAAGATTATAAGCCCACCTAAATGCTCTGTCATATAATTAACTAGGCTTTTAACTACTGAAAGCACATTTAAATGTTTTGACGTGAATAACTTACATGCTAACAGGATGGTGATATTTCTGTTGAGACTCTTGGTGATGGATTGGGTTTCATTATATATTTCTGAATGGTTTTATTTGCAATAACGTGTGGCAACGTGTAGTTTGTGCATCACATGTTTAAGTCAAATTCCATTTGCTACCAACTTTGTTAAATGTTTGCATCTGTGTACAATGCTTGGCTATTTACAGACATGAAGTATGACACTTTTTTTGTGTGTTTATTTTATGACTGAACATTGGATCAGGAGAATTTCAATGTTGGTTAAGTCATTCCTCTAAACTGAGTTTGCAGCCAGTTGGTTAATTAGTGCCTTGATTTTTTAGGGATCCAGGTCATGCCTAGGGCTCAAACTGTTCATCCTTTGGATCCTTTATCTGCTGCTGAAATCTCTGTGGCTGTGGCAACCGTCAGGGCAGCTGGTGCCACCCCTGAGGTTCACTCTTCTGTTTTTTATCTCATAATGACTTATCCGTTTTGATATTTATTAAGTGATCAGATATATGTTGTTGTCTTTTGCCTCAATTACTGAACATCTGAACCTCTTCTCTTATTTTCAGGTGAGAGACGGCATGCGTTTTATCGAAGTGGTTCTACTTGAACCAGATAAACATGTGGTTGCACTGGCAGATGCTTATTTCTTTTCCCCTTTCCAACCATCTTTGTTGCCTAGAACCAAAGGAGGACTGGCAATTCCTAGCAAGCTTCCTCCGAGGCGGGCCAGACTAGTTGTCTACAATAAAAAATCAAATGAGACTAGTATATGGATTGTTGAACTAACTGAAGTACATGCAACAACTCGAGGTGGACATCACAGGGGAAAAGCTATCTCATCCACAGTTGTTTTGGATGTTCAGCCGCCTATGGTATATACCCTTATTTTGCTTGGTTTTTTCTGTTCCTTGAGCACATCTTTTCTTAGGAATTCTTACTCTTTAACTATTACTAAATTTTATTAATTTGTGTCCTAGAAAATTAAATATTTGGTTAATATTAGTCTTTTTGGGTTCTCTGGCTACATAAAGTTGATGCTCTCTTAGATAATTTTAATATGATATTGGCATTTCAATTCTGTAGGCACTGTGCGTCTTGTTGAATAATGGCTATTTTTGGGTGTACGTGCACCCCATAAAAACTAGGATGTATTACATACTTGTTTATGTTTGATATTTCAGACTTATCACAATAGTTGCTCCATATGCTATTGCTCATTTTTTGGGCACCAGTTTAAAGATATTGAAAGCCAATTACAGATCTATGATCCCCTCTATTTGAATTGGGAATATATGAGGGAGGTTGTCATCAACCCCCCTCTATATAGTTTCTTTGAATCTGTGGAAGGTAGCATGGGAATAAATGATAGTGTATAATATCTATTATGTTGACGTATTCTAATTAATTTGATAATGGGGTTCTTGTACTCAATCGGGACTGAAAGGCTTAAATAGTGTTACTCATTATGGGATGTACCAATGAAGGGAGTACTGTTTTTAGCTAGTGACTTGTGCACCATGTGATCTTTTATTAGTTTTGGATCATTGGAATCTTGTATGATTTTTTGATGGTGTCGTGTGATATATGTATGCACATTGTGAGCAAATTTGGTAATGAAACCTGGATTAACAGATGGGTAAATAAAATTGTGTAAGTAGACATTCTGATAATTTGAGCTGGCTTATCCTGCTCCTGCCAAAAAATTAAGATGTGCACATGCTTGCTAAACTAAAATAATATCTTATATTCTTCTTCATGTACTTCTCCACCCATTTGACTCAATAAGTTAGATGTAATTAAAGGACTTTTTTATAATGGATTTGTCTTTGTAAAGGTTTAACAATTCAAATGCCATGGAAAAATGCACATTCTTTTAGTAAATACACGCTCACAGATTGAAACCTCAAGAAATCCAGTAATATCGTCGAGATTCATAGGTTTATCTTTTGGTTCATTGGTTAATATGAAATGTTTCTCCCCAGCTTTGAATGTGGACTGAGATTTGAATTCAAACTCATGTTGTTAGACTATTTTTTTATTATATATTTGGTTGTATTCTGTGATGCAAAATTGTTCTTAACTTTCCTTTTCTTTTCTCCTGGAGTAGGACGCTGTGGAGTATGCTGAATGTGAAGCTGTTGTAAAAGATTACGCTCCGTTTATAGAGGCAATGAAGAAAAGGGGTATTGATGATATGGATCTTGTCATGGTTGATCCTTGGTTAGTTGATATCTAAATGTTTGCTGGAATTACTGGACTAAATATATTGATTTTGTAACTCTCACACATGGATTGAATACCCTGCTACAGGTGTGTCGGTTATCACCGCGAGTCTGATTCTCCTAGTCGCAGACTTGCAAAACCACTTATCTTTTGCAGAACCGAGAGTGACTGTCCTTTGGAAAATGGCTATGCACGACCAGTTGAAGGAATTCATGTACTTGTTGATATGCAAAATATGGTAGTGATCGAGTTTGAAGATCGTAAATTTGTCCCCTTACCTCCAGCTGATCCATTGAGGAATTACACTCCTGGTGAAACAAGAGGAGGGGTTGATAGAAGTGATGTGAAACCCCTGCAAATTGTTCAGCCAGAGGGACCTAGCTTTCGAGTTAATGGACGTTATGTAGAGTGGCAGAAGGTTATTTTTTTCTCATTTATAATTGCTTGGTATGTTCTATGGTTATCGTAATATAAATGTTGAATTGTTGGTTGACAGTGGAACTTTCGGGTTGGTTTCACTCCGAGAGAAGGTTTAGTTATCCACTCGGTTGCCTATGTTGATGGTAGTCGGGGTCGAAGACCTATAGCTCATAGGTTGAGTTTTGTGGAGATGGTTGTCCCCTATGGGGATCCCAATGATCCACATTACAGGAAGAATGCATTTGATGCTGGGGAAGATGGCCTCGGGAGGAATGCTCACTCTCTTAAGAAGGTGTGTTGTCTTTCCAAATAGCGTTCAGTCTTTCCGGTTTAAAGATTCTGCACATTAATGAGGCAATTTGGAATCTTAATCTAAGGTATGTTACCATTTCAGGGATGTGATTGTTTGGGATACATAAAGTATTTTGATGCTCATTTCACAAATTTTACTGGAGGAGTTGAAACAACCGAAAACTGTGTATGTTTGCACGAAGAAGATTATGGAATCCTGTGGAAGCACCAAGATTGGAGAACAGGATTGGCAGAAGTTCGAAGATCAAGACGTCTTACTGTTTCTTTTATTTGCACTGTTGCCAATTATGAATATGGATTCTACTGGCACTTCTATCAGGCAAGTAGGATAACTTTGACTGAAGATGAGTAGTGAAATATGTCAGTTTTGAGTTTTTGTGTTGTTTCACACGTCTGGATCTAACCTAAAAGGTTGCATTTGACTGAAACATACATTTTAGTTATTGTCTGACACCTTTTGCTGACTGGAGAGCATAATGGAAAAGGGAAAGATAAAGAAAACAGATTCTTATTCTTGTATCCTGGGGCTTCATGAATTCTTATGCACCCTCACTCACTTACACCTATCTCTTCCCTTGTCTCTGTGTTCTCTTTATTCTTTATTTTCTTTTCTTTCGGGGGAGGAGGCAGGGGTTCTGAGAATTGATGGAAAAATAAAAGTAACTATCTTTTCTTTCTCAATTACAAATAATAGAATGATTTAGAATGTTTTTATGCTATCTTCTCTGATTTAGTATTGTGTATCAGAACAATCATTTTAATAACTTCAAGACATCATATCCTGGAAACATATCTATTAATTGCCTTTTTACTAGTACTTCTCTTGAAAACCATATATTTCTAGCTTCCTATCTGAGGTAGTTATGTATTGCACAAGATATCATTAGATGCAGGACCATTGGTAAACGTTTAGATAAATCTCAGTTTTAAAAATTCTTTCTAACGGAAAATGAACTACCATTCAATAGTTCTGCAACTTAAGGTGATCTTTAATATCACTGGATGCAGGATGGGAAAATTGAAGCAGAAGTTAAACTTACCGGAATTCTCAGTTTAGGAGCACTGCAACCTGGAGAATCTCGAAAATATGGCACAACAATTGCCCCAGGACTATATGCCCCAGTTCATCAGCACTTTTTTGTTGCTCGTATGGATATGGCGGTTGACTGCAAGCCTGGAGAAGCACACAATCAGGTACATGGTATTGAGTTAGTAAGTTTCTTTCAAAACTTTACAATTCCACCAAAGCATATTAATTCGTGGCAGTATTCTTATCACTTTGGTGTTAATACACAAGAAGTTGACACTAGTTTATTCTATATTCAAAATCTTGCTGACGATCTTCTCTGGCTCCTTCATGATAAATTATATGGATTTAGATACAAAAACTCCTAGGTGAGGTAATTTATTTTATCCATTTCTTTATTATTTCCATTATCTTTAGGTTGTTGAAGTGAATGTCAAAGTTGAAGAACCTGGAAAGGATAATGTTCACAACAATGCTTTTTATGCTGAGGAAACTTTGCTTAGAAGTGAATTAGAAGCCATGCGTGATTGTGATCCTTTCTCGGCTCGCCATTGGATTGTAAGCATTCTGACCTAATATCAAGATTTAAGTAATTGTTTACTCATATTGGCCTTTTGTTTAGAATGAATTTAATTTGATGTGTTAATAGTTGGACACTTTTTTAGAGAAAGGTCACCTTTTGTTTGTTATGTGGACGATTGAACATGTATCCATCTTTCTCCAAATAAACAACAATTTTTTGCAGCAAATTTTATGATATGATTTTTTGCTTGTTCTTCTATAATGAAGAGAAAGAAATAATCTCTTTTTCCTTTTTTTTTTGTGGCTTCTCATAATGCAGTGTAGAACTCCGTGTATTATGCATAGTTGATCAAAGGCTTGACTTGTTGGGTTCTATGTTACCCCAACAACTCGGCCACTGCTTTGTAACCATGTTTTATTTAGAAAGATTTTCCTTAGCCCCTGTTTGACATCCACTAAATCAAAATTCTTTTTTTCTCAAACTCATTTTTAACCACATGTTCATATAATAAAATATTTTGCACATAAACTCAAAATTTTTTCCACTTTTTAACCATACATTCTCCAAAAAATCACTATTGCAAAACTCATTTTAATGGATATAAAACAGGGGCTAATAATCAAATACCCTCTTCAAATTTTTATTTTCAGCCAATCGTCTTGATTACGAATTCCCTTCTATTGTTCCACGTTGCAGATTAGAAACACGAGAACTGTAAATAGGAACGGACAGCTGACAGGCTATAAACTGGTACCTGGTTCTAACTGTCTCCCGCTGGCTGGTCCGGAGGCCAAGTTTATGAGAAGAGCTGCATTTTTGAAGCATAATCTATGGGTTACACAATATAAGAAGGGGGAGGACTTTCCAGGAGGAGAGTTTCCTAATCAGAATCCACGCGTTGGAGAGGGTTTGGCTTCTTATGTGAAGCAAAATCGGTCACTGGAAGAAGCCGATATTGTTCTATGGTTTGTTTTACCCAATCATGTTTGGTCTAATAATAGAACCTAAATACCAAAAATAATTGCTCTTTGAGACAACACAAGGAAACATTTAGCTCAATGGCAGCAGCAAATGTTTGAAATTTCCTGTTTTCATTTATTGTGTTAATTGCAGGTATGTTTTTGGAATCACACATGTTCCTCGGTTGGAAGACTGGCCGGTTATGCCTGTGGAACGCATTGGTTTTATGCTTCAGGTGAACATCCCAGTTTGGACCTTTTTATTTTGCTTTTTTGAATCGGTCAATCATTTTATTGCTGTAATAACATTGAAGTGAAATTTTAAATAATTATTATCTCGTTTTACTTTCCTTTTCACCATTGCTTATTGTATTATCATCAATGGTTGTGCGTGCAGCCACATGGGTTCTTCAACTGCTCCCCAGCAGTGGACGTCCCTCCTAATGCTTGCGAGATGGACGCCAAGGAGAATGACGTGAAGGACAACGGTGGAGCAAAGCCTATCTCATCTGTTGTAATAGCAAAGCTTTGAAGGGATAGCCTCTGTCATGAGAAATTCTCACTGCCACCCTTATGAATATCTTGTATTTCAGATTTTGTGGAATGTTTTAGTTTTAGCGCGTTGGATCTGTGTTTGTCTCTTGAACTTTTGCTTGTTTGTTTGCTTCGTTGAGTCGAATGTTTGCTTAAACTCTGCTGGAATGGCTATAAAAATTTTACGAATTTCATCTTTTTTTGGACTTGGATGGGATATACTTTTACTTTGCTCTTTTGTAAAAGAGCTTTCAGAGGAAACTGATTCATTTTGAGCAAGTCAACTTGGATTGAGTTCCTCTAAAAGGTCTTTTAATTCGACAAAGTAATTTAAAAATATGTTTAAAAATAACTTCTTAGAGAATGTTTAAGGTTAGTTCAAGATGGATTGGCTTCCTCTAAAAGTTATTTTAATTCGATAAAGTACTTTAAAAATATTATTAAAACATGTTTAAAAACAGCTTCTTAGAGAATGTTTAAAGTGACTTATCTTAAGATAAGCCCAATGTATGGTTTATAGTCGCTTATTTCGAATGTAAGGGCCCTCGTTAAAAATACACTGCACATTTGTTGTTTATCTTTAAGATAAATCATTCAAAACATACTTTTAATTTCGAAATCAGATTTTGGCTTCTTAATCTTGTTTGGAACTTTTCTTCCTTAATGCACATTATAGTGCATGTTTGGAAACTGATCATAATTGGTTTAAATTATTAATCGATAGGGATGAGTGCTGAATACGTGTTTTGTATTTGTGGATTTTACGAAATATGTAGTTAAAATAGGTTTGACAAATTATGCACAGGGAGAAACAAGCTTTTAATTAAAATATTTCATTTTTGAGTTTTTCGAATAAATTTTATGCTGAGTTCTAGTGTTGCGTAGTTCCATATTGTCCAATGCCCACTCTGTACCTCTATAGTACTTGAAGTTTATTGAAGCCATTGATTGTTTACCATAACTTTATTGGTCATTGCTCCATAATACGAAGTGGACATATGACTTGGAAAGACTTCAAGCAATTTCTTGCTCCCTTCCCTTCCCTTCTCTTCTCCCATACAATCAAATTCTACTTATTTTATACTTTCTATCTAAGAGCTTGTTTGGTAGGGATTTTTTGGAGGAAGAATTGATTTTGAATAGTGATATGATGGGAAATGTGTGGTTGAAAAAGAAGAAAAAATTATTGATGTGATGGAAAATATTATTTTATTGAAGAATGTGTGGTTGAAAATGATAATTGATTTAAGAATTGGAGAATCCATAACAAACATGCCATAATTAAATAAAAGGTTAATTCCACAAATTTGAGACTATCCAAGAAGCAATTGATCACGCGACTATCAACACTATAAGTTTAAACTAGCATAAAGTATTTATTTAAACGTTAAAAGACACTCGTGCTATGTATGATTGCAAGGATGGGGAGGAAGAAAATCTATTGAGGAGGTTGAGAAAGGGAAAAGGCTACAGCTCCGACATAGAAGTGAATTTTTCTTTGGCTAAGGCCAATAAGCAAACGATAAAGGCAACGAGGGCATCACAACGTGTGAGTAGTCGTCCTTCCAAACTGAATCTATGATAGACACAATTTTAGTTTGGAATGTGCGAGGTATATGCACATCTAGAAGGTGGTTAAAAAGTTTTGTTTGTAAATATAATGTTCATTTTCTTGCGATTTCGGAACCTTTTGTGGATGAAAGTCGGATGCAAAAGGTAGCAGATTTTCTGGGCTTCGACAACTTCTGTTCGAATAAAGCTATGGGTGGTAAAATCTGGGTTTTTTGGAATAATAATTATGAGTTTGAAGTTGTCGGCATGTCCGATCAAATGGTGACAGGATGGTTTCGTGATGAATGGAAGAAATTCCTAACTTCTTTTGAATATGCAAAACGTAGTCAAAATGAACGTAGAGAACTCTGGAAGAGTCTGGAGGAATGTCAAACTGATGACTATCCATGGATAGTGGCAGGAGATTTTAACATTATCTGCGAGGATGGGGAAAGAATTGGGGGACACCCAAGATCTTCGTCAGCGATGGTGGAATTTAATTCTTGCCT
>CAIGRQ010043970.1:0-10093 GCA_903798375.1 Fraxinus sp. D2006-0159
AAACATCAGAACATATATTTGTGAATTCTAATTTCCTGAAATATTAATTGAATAATTTTATTATGTTTGGTTGTTGGCATATTATATGGTTACTTGGTCATATTATATATATTTACTTTATTAAAACAAACATTTACTAATGGTGTGTTATATTTTGTTGTCTAATTTACGAGACCTATGTCTTATGATAGATATATACATAATTAGACAAATAAATTATTTGATAATTTACTAATCATGGATCAAAAAAAGACAAGTTGTCTTTTTCAGTATTGGCATTATGCTACCTGATTTCAATGTTCCCATTCAACAATAATGATTCTATAAGTATTTAAATTTGAGAGATTTGCTCCATGTATAGAAGCAAAATCAACGGAAATTCACTAGATCACTCACACGTGTGGGTCCCGTAGATTTTTTTTAAAATACACGATGGGGCCCATTCATTGTGAGTATTCTGATGATTTCTATGGAAACATTTTTGTACAAATGGAAAAATTGTAAATTTGACCTGGTTACACAATGACAAAATGTTCATAAATACAATAAAAAAAAAAATTTGCTGATTATAATTCTCTTTCTATACATTTCCCTATGATCTCTTGAAGTGAAATTCATTGTAAAATAAGTTATAGAATGTAATTAAACAAATTAATTATTGATTACAAGGGAATTAAATGGTAAGTGATCCATGACAACGATTGAAGACAAATCATCGTACTTGGAATACATTTCGTAATTTTAAAGAGACTCTAGCTCGTTAGAGTTTATTACCATGGAAAATAGGAGAGGAGTACACAAAAGTAATTGTTAATAATTTAGTTGATCAAATCTTTAAGTAGACGTAACAGCGAATCAGATAAAATGACGTGAATGAATCATATAGCCAACGTTAAATTTATTGAGAATAAGCATTTTGTTTCAAAATGAATACATAGTACTATACATTGTTAAAATTGTAACATTTTTCCATAGTTATTGTTATAAATAAAAAAGTGCTTTTGGATGAAAGCTAATAACCAATATTTTGATCCATGGTTTAGGGTTTAATTAAAATGTGAAATCGAACTTTTCCTAACCCACTGAATACAGTTATTCGGGCTCTAAAATATTGACACATCGTAATTCTTTTAATGGAATTATAGTCTAATTTATTATATAATGTGTTATTAGGTGAAACTCAATGAATGAAAGTGAAATTGAAAGAAAGAAACGAAAAATGACAAGATCTAAAGTTAGGGGGCTAAAGCGTAAATAGTCAAAATTCCAGTTGAAGCTCACGATGAAGATTCAAGAATACTAGGGGTTAGATGGATACAACTAATTATTAAAAGGAGTGAAAACAAATCAATTTTCAACTGCGCAAGGATGTCCAAATTTTTAGTTGGAGGTTGAGACCCATTTTGACCTAGTAAACGTTCGAATTGGAAACAATCTATGCTATCAAAGCTGTAGCCCTTTGTGTTATCGTTCCAACGCATTTTGAATCGCCTTAATCGGACATTGGGAACAAAAGTTATGATAAAAATATCGAAGTAGCCGCAACTTGGATAGTGACTCAGCGCCCAGTCGCTGCATTATATGAGTTTTTCCAGCAAGTAAATGCCTAGGTGCTGCATCCTAGAGCCTAGGGATGCGGGATGCAGTGCTAGGCGCTACGATGTCCGTTTTTTTAGGGTTGCTGTTTGGCAGCGAGAAGCCCAGAAAAAGACTTCAATTTGGCCAAGGACGATTAGGGAAGTATAAATAGACCTAAGGAGGCACTAATAAAGGAGTTCTACACATTGAAAAAAAGGGAGATACAATGAGAGAATGAAGAGCAAAATCAAGAGAAGAAATTCATTGCGGGATTCAAGATCAAAGCAAAGATTGGAAGGGGAATAAGACTTTGGTGCAAGAGTTTATTATTTTTCATATCTTTATTCCAATAATCCGAAATCAAGAGAAGAAATTCATCGCGGGATTCAAAATCAAAGCAACGATTGGAAGTAGAAGAAAACCTTGGTGCAATAGTTTATTATTTTCCATATCTTTATTCCAATAATCCGAAGATGTATTCAAGTTTATTTATTTGTTTTTCTTTTTACATTATGTGTAACTAAACTTTAAATTAGGGAGAACAATGCAATCTTTTAAGACCCTTAATTCTTTAATCCAAGATTTCTATGATTTATTCTTTCATGTGTTGGTTTTATTATGAGTTTGATGCATGCATTAAATTATCTGATCAATAAGTTGATGATTATTTGAGTCTCTTACGAATCGAGAGGTGAGTTTGAGGTTTAAACTATATAATAAAATTCGGTAAAGTAGTATAACGTGTAGAGATATTTATATTAATTATTGCGGTCATTATAGAAATTCTTAGAACTATAATTCGTTTAACTAAGGGTAATTCGCATAGAAATATAGAATTGAATTAGTTAAATATGCTCAATGAGAACTCGAGAGGGGTAAATTGAATACCATAGAAGGATTCGACCGAACACTACAGTAAGCTAGAATCTTGAATTGAGAATTGAGGTGATCATTAGATGAACTTATTTTTGCCTTAATATTCATCACTCATTCGAATCTTTATTAAAGCAATGTTTGCATTTTCATATTACTTTCTATTAGTTCACAAGTAAGAAAAATTATTCACACTATTACCATTCTCTTTTATCAAATATGAGTTAGGAAAAGTAGATTAAGACTAACGTATATTCCTCATGAGAACGATGATCCGGATTCAAAGGTCCACTATATTACTTGTTACGATATCGTACACTTGCGATATAAAAAAAACGCAACACCCACCTTGCAAATTAATAATCCCCCTTTAATTACCTTGTGAGAACCTATAATTGGTCCACTACTAGACATCATCTCTGACATCATGCTTTCTAAAAGTTGAAATTGAGAAATATTTTGCAGGTTTAGTTAGAATCTTGAATTGAGAATTGAGGTGATCATTAGATGAACTTATTTTTGCCTTAATATTCATCACTCATTCAAATCTTTATTAAAGCAATGTTTGCATTTTCATATTACTTTCTATTAGTTCACAAGAAAAATTATTCACACTATTACCATTCTCTTTTATCAAATATAAGTTAGGAAAAGTAGATTAAGATTAAAGTATAATTCTCATGAGAACGATAATTCGGATTCAAAGGTCAACTATATTACTTGTTACGATATCGTACACTTGCGATATAAAAAAAAAAAACGCAACACCCACCTTGCAAATTAATAATCCCCCTTTAATTACCTTGTGAGAACCTATAATTGGTCCACTACGAGACATCATCTCTGACATCATGCTTTCTAAAAGTTAAAATTGAGAAATATTTTGCAGGTTTATTTAATATTGCTCCACTATATTTGAGTCAAGCGTAATAAAAATATATTAATTACTTTTAAAAATAAAATTTTGCATAAAAGTATATAGTTCCTTCCACTATTCCTATTCTGGAAAAAGAAATNGGTCCACTACTAGACATCATCTCTGACATCATGCTTTCTAGAAGTTGAGATTGAGAAATAGTTTGCAGGTTGATTTAATATTGCTCCACTATATTTGAGTCAAGCGTAATAAAAATATATTAATTACTTTTAAAAATAAAATTTTGCATAAAAGTATATAGTTCCTTCCACTATTCCTATTCTGGAAAAAGAAATTAAAGTGCCAAGAAAGAATAATCTTTAAAAAACACACCATTGAGAGTGCCAAATAATACAATGTTAGAAATATAGAGCAAAAGAAGAACAACACTCAAAGATAGCTATTGTTGAAAATGATGTTCCACTATACCAATGCTATCTGACAAAACCTATAAGGACCCTTTGAGCAGAAGAAACACAAAAAAAAAATATACTGTGGAGAGAGAGAGAGAGAGAGACATCTCCAACACAGCCCTATCTCATCCTTAGGATTGGCAACAATGCCCTCTAATTCATGGATGCTGACTAGGGTTTATCACATTTAATTATACTAGATACCATTTAAATATACTTTTTGTAAATACTGTTTATATTACGGATGTTAGGAGAAGGATAGTTATAGTAATTCGGTATTTAAAATATGGACAATTTCTATAACGATGAAATTTCATTGATTACCTTGGTATGTTATCGGCCATACAAGTTACGGTTACTATGCAAGTGGCACGTAAACTTTGTTCGTGAAGTGCAGCAATGATCTTGGTTGCGCCTGTACAGATAAAGAGAGGTGAATAATGAATTATGAGGGTGAACTTTAATTTAGAATATGGAAACTTTAATGAGAATTGACCAAACATGCAATAAATTGACATGGCAATTATGTAGATGGTAGGTTAACAACAGTTGACCATATGCTATGAAGAAACTTGAACAGGCTATTGGAAGGCAGCAATTGAAAAATCTATCCTAAAAAGTAAAAATATCTCTTCATGAGAGGGAAGTTTTCAATATTATAGTTTTGATGAGAACTCAGTAGTGAGAAAAAATAGTTCCTTTGGTTCAACTTAGCTTTGATGGCGGGAAGGGTACTATAGGAGTTTATTTAAGATCACTATAGTCTATTAATTGTCGAATTTTGTCTCTGTTCGACCAGCCGTTTCGTTTTCCATCCAAGTTTTTTTGCAACAAAGTCCGACACCCATAGGATATATAACATTAAAAGAGTCCCAAAACCACAACATTCAACGGGATTCAAATGTCACCCACGCATATAATTAGCTTGCGTGATTCTCTTGTTTCACCGACAATTCTCATTTGTTGAAGTGGATCATAGTGCATTTTAGGCACTGAGCGAGAAATATCTCCTTTCATTTCAAGTTATTCAAACACAGGGTTCATATTTATTCAATGCCAGAAAGTCAAGAAAGTTGGTGACCTATCGTAAGTTGATGACCAAAGCCTCTATGAATGAAAATTGTAACTATAGCAAATTTAAAGTAGTGGAATTCCTTATTGAGTAAGTTCTAATCCGCACGAAAGGATAGAAAATAGGCTAATAGGGATTTTGTAATGAAGTGAAAAGAAAAAAAAAATGATATCCAACAAAGATCTTCAAGACTTGTACTTTGAAACTACAAATGGCATATGATGTTATAGTTTAACTAAACTAAAAATATATTGCATTCAAGTACACCTTTTAATTGATTGCAATTATTCCAACAATTACATAATATTAATGGAATTGGATGAAACATTTTAGTCATCAAGAACATAAATAGATCAACTTCATCATCATGTAAAGGTGAGTCCATTTGGGGGGAAGGGAATGGGTTTAATTTACTTGTATTATTGCACCAACTACTCACAACTTTTTCACAATTTCAAATTGACAAATCATTGCCTACACTAACAAGTGTAAACATGGGTTTGGATGCCCACATTCGGAACAGCTCGATGGGGACTACGTTTTGTATTATTTTTTATGTACTTATAAGTTATGAATTTTGAGTAATGTGTAGATAAAAAAAATGTTTGATAAGTTTAAATTAAAATTTAAGCATTGCTAAACATGCACATAGTTCCAAAATAACTTCAATATATTTTTTCATATAAATAACTTCAAATTTCGTTTACCTTATACTTATTCCCACAAAAAATTCAAAAATTGCAATAAATTCAAAAATTTTAATACTTTTCCACAACATTTTATTTGCCATGTTTCTCGATTACATTTAATATTTATTTTTTCATGATGGTTCAAACAAAAATCCTCTCATTAACGTGTTTAAATATAGTATTGAACTAATTAATTAATTTTATTTATTTATTAAGAGCGTTTGTTGACAAATTAAAATAATTTCAAGTTGACTAAACTACTCAACACTATAATCAACTTAATAGTTCAAGACATTGAAAAGACTAGGCATGTGACGAAGATTTTTTTGAAATACATGTACAGTATTTTCAACGATTGTACAATATAAGATAGAAAAATTCATACTAGAATGATTATCGTAATGTTGTGTCTCCGGGTGCACAATAAATTCACAAGATTCCCTTTCCTAGTTAACAATTTGTATTGATTAAACAAATTGTTATAATTTTTCGCTCTTGTAAGGCAATATATTCTTTATACTCGTCGACAATTATTACGATAATGGCTAAAATTTTTTTTTTCTAAATATATAATTTTACCCAGATATATATTTGCCAGCGAGCTAATTATCTTTTCAACACAACTGCATTTATTTATGAAAGACGAACATTTCAAATCCCCAAACTTAAAGTTTTTTTCCTTCATGGACGAATGATAACATACATATACTCTTTTCAACAGAAAAAAAAAATGTAAAATTACTTCCTTTTATCCTATTTTCTTCATAAATAAAGAAAAAAAGAATGTGGAGAAGAAAATTAAAATAAAAAACCAAAATTTGTTATAAATCCAAAGAAAACAAACACAAAGAAAAACCTAAATATACACAGTCCACTCTCTCTTCAGACTCTATTCTCCAAGTCATCATTTTGGCATCTCCGGCGAATCTCCGGCAAGTATTTGAAACCAAAAGAACGTAAGGATGATCAGAAAAGAATGATCGGGGATCGCATTCGCCATGTCAGTGTCGTGCTCCGACTGCATCTCCGACCTTCTCTGCGGCGAGGACTCCAGTATTATCTTCTCCAGTGGCGGAGAAGAACTTCTGGAGTGCTCTTCGGACCTGGATTTCCCACAGCCGGACGTCGAGGAATCGATTGCCGGACTCATAGAGAACGAGAGAGATTTCATGGTTCCGTGCAGCTATTATATGGAAAAGTCCCATTCAAACCAATCTATTGATGCATCAACTAGAGCAGATTCTGTTGCATGGATTCTGAAGGTATCGTTCCTCAGATTCCAACTGTTTTAATCGTTTTCGTTATCATGCACATGTGGCGCACAGCGCTATCTACACCTATTAAACGATTCAAATATAAATTGGTTTGAGAATAATGGCACAGCGCCCGTTATCCAGTTCAAAGTTAGCTACGGAACACCAGTGAATAAAAATATTCTTTATGTTTATCGTCCTAGGCGCATTTTAGCACGGCGGACGGTGCTAGAATGTGCCGTGGTGGGCGAAAATGAACTGTTTTTCCTGTTCGTTCGTATCAGCGATGAAACAGTGACTTCGATTTCGGAGGAATATAGAATTTAAGGCATACTTTTTGATTCGAAGAATTGATTGTGTTCTTTTTTTTGCAGGTGAAACGTTACTATGGTTTTCAGCCCTTAACGGTGTATCTCTCCGTCAACTATTTCGATCGTTTTCTATACTCCCATCAATTGAGGGTAAAGTTCCTGTCACTATTGGTTGTAATTACTTTTAAGTTACTTATTTTGTCAAAAAGTACTTTTTATAGTAATGAAACTTATAAGCGTTTTTCCATAAATTTTACTTACGTCTTTTGTTTTGTTGCTATAAAGTCACTCTTTTACATTATCTTATCAAGACAAATGAAAAGTACCCTAATATTATGTTAATGTAATTAGTAAATAATTAAGTACTGTAATTATATTTGGTTTTAAGCAAAAAATGATTTTTTTTTATAAAAAAAAATGATATGATATGATTTATTATTATTTAATTTTAAATAATAGAGTACGTGCAATCAAGGATTCCTTTAATTTAATTTATTATCATGCGTGTTAATAAAAATAATAATTAAAAAAATTATCTCCTAAAAGTATATGTCAGTAAGGTTCACTTGTCTTTTTCGATACTTGGGAATTTATGCATTCAAATGGTATCATTGTTATTAAATTAATAGTAATTATTATTATTATTATACTAATTAAATAATTATTTTTTCTCATTTCCCTTGAATAATTGCAGAAAATGAATGGGTGGCCTGTGCAATTATTGTCCGTCGCATGCTTGTCATTAGCTGCTAAAGTGGAGGAACCTCTGGTTCCTTCTCTTCTGGATCTTCAGGTAATTTTCAAATTTGTGCTTATATAATTTCTTATTTTTGGAATTAATCAACTTTTTTCTTAGGTTGAAGGTCCAAAATTCATTTTTGAACCTAGAAATATCCAAAGAATGGAGCTTCTTGTGCTACGTGTACTGGATTGGAGGCTGCAATCCATTTCTCCATTCAGCTTTCTCAGCTTTTTTGCCCAAAAAATTGATCCAACAGGAACTTACACGGGATTCCTTACATCGAGGGCAACTGAAATTATTCTGTCGATTATCCAAGGTATTATAATTAGACAAGTTTGATCTGCATTAACATAAAGAACTCGAGGATTTTTAGTTATGTTTAAAAGCTATTTTTCAAGAAAGTTACTTCGACTTAAAAAAGTAACTTTAAAAATCATAGCAAAACACGCTCCACGTGAAAGAATGAAAATACGAGTATTCGTGTACCTAATTGCATAGTATATATATATACATGTTGAAGTTGAAGTTGAAAAATGGAAATTTAATGTTAACAGAGACGAGCTTCCTTGAGTATAGGCCATCATGCATTGCTGCTGCAACAATACTTTGTGCAGCAAATGACCTCCCACATTTCTCTTTAGTTACCGCTCAACATGCTCAATCATGGTGTGATGGACTCCACAAAGTAAGATATTCACACTTTAATTGACAGAAAATGCACTCCCTATGCTAATTTAGGGAGGGAAAAAAAAAAAAAACAATCTGATTTTTCTTTTCACAGGACAAAATCATCAGTTGCCTCCGATTGATGAGACAATTCGCATTCACTGATAGGCCAAGGAAGCAACCAAAAGTGTTACCTCAGCTTCGAGTCATGACTCGGGCAAGTATCATGTGGAACGACTCTTCATCCTTATCCTCCTCGTCCTCATCATCTTGTAAACGAAGAAAGTTAAACAATAGTTTATGGGTGGATAATGACAAACAAAGCTCGGATTAATGGCAGGAGGGTTTTAAAATAAGCGAAGAAACAAAAAATCTAAAAGAAAATGGTTTGTTAATCTCAAAGTTGTCTCGTCTAGAATCTCGATATTTTTTTGGATGGACCGAGATAAAAAAAAGAATTGACGAGTGGTGTAGATAAGGTAGTAGGTATAATGTATGTACAAAGGTTTGGACAGTTTGGGAGACTTTATTATAAACGTTTTTTGTGGGCATTGCCATTCATGAATATTTATGAATTGGCCTTGCTAATTCCCTAGGGAAGGGGATGTGGTACATATTATTTTGGAGTGTGAAACAATTATTTGATATCTAGTAGTGGAGTCATGGAGTATGAAATGAAAGTGGGAGAGTGACTGATTTCAAAGGCAGCTTTAATTGATTATTGAATGAATGAAGAAGGGATTGTGGGACCTAAAATGACAGTGAAAATCAATAGGGTTGGCTAAAACTTTAAAGTTTTAGCAGTTGATGAAATATGAGTCAAGCTTCTCTACTAGGCCACCATCATTGCATCTGCCACCCCCTATCTATTTTGCAAGAAGTCGTGAAGAAATTATAGAAAGCAGTGAAGAAAAAGGATTCATGGCTCCATCAAAGTAAGACTTTTTTTTTTTTGGATTTTGAGTGATTTGTGTACACGCGTACGTTGTTTTTTTGCACGTGTGCTTTTTCCTTTTCTGCGGGAGATGCCCATTTCTTGATTGTCCTAACGATTTGCTGGACATTATTTTTGAGTGATGTTTCGTGTGTGTGTGACGGATACATGCCGGTATTCTTTTTCTCTGATTTTTCGTTCTCTCTTTTTTTCTTGATGGCCTAAAGTTTGCCAAATTATAAAGAGGTCTTTAGGGCCATGTTTGGTGAGTGATGTATTTGGATTAAATAAAAATGGGAAACCATTTATATGGATTTTATAACTTACATCCCCACCCCACCCCATGAAAATACAGGGTCTGTGCCATGCATGTGATTGACAACGAGATTTTGTAGCTTTGCAATTTGTTTTATTTATTACTGAGAAAACTTTTTAACAAGAAAGGTGGAATCTTGTGAAGCATTGGGGAGTGGACTAGGAATTGGTCCCTCGAGCATTTAAAAAGAGTTATTCAAGAATATGACTCCTTAAAACAGTGCAATCTCGTGAATGGCCCATGATTGCTCTCTTATCTTCCCTTGATTTCAGACATGAGAGCCACCTTTCTATTTTACTGTTTGGGATTCATTTCATTTTGTTAAAATTA
>CAIGRQ010043973.1:0-18468 GCA_903798375.1 Fraxinus sp. D2006-0159
ATCCCTGTACATGGGGATTTATTCTTTACAGAGAGAGAGAGAGGGGCAATGGGACTTACAGCTGAGAGACGAGAGTGATGAAATCGAGGAACTTAAGTATTTTGCTTCCTGTGTTTCAAGGATAAAGCATTTCAATTTAAAAGTATTTAACTGGTAAAGTTCAATTGTTATTAAGAGAAGAGAGATGCCTTCTTCCAACTAGTTAGGGCCAAAAACAGAGACGACGGAGAAGCTGGGGTTGGGGCTTGCCGACAGCAGCGGCAATCACAGGGAAAGGGGCAAAGGAAACTTGAAAGTAGGGGCGACGAGGATGGAGAATTAAAGTTTGCAAAATGAATTGATTTGGAAATTGGAATGGTTGATTAATTAGTAACAGCCATTAGGGGGCTGTAATTTTTACAGCCCCTAATGACTGTACAAGTGCTTTTTTTTGTAATTAGTATTTGGTGGGTGGTTAGTAAATGACTAGATGGTAACAGATTTGAATCATTTGATAATTAGGCCTGATTTTATTTTAAAAACAAGAGGCCCAAAATTAAAACAAAAAAGGCCTAATATCCAAACGGCCAAAGTGTTTCATCTTCTTCCTTCCACTTCTTCCACCCGATAGCCACCGTAAACTTCCACTCGACGCTGGCGACGACTGTAAACTCCGACGGAGTTAGCACGCGCGGTCATAGCCTCTCGTCGAGTGCTGGCTCTGTTACTATCTGTGGCATCGGGAAGAGTCTAAGTCGATGGCCATTGAATGAATGAAGGGAGTTTAGTTTCAAGTTTTTTACCAGTGGTGACGGTTGAAAGTAAAGGTTATTGTATCGGTGTTGGCGTGTAGGCGTGTAGCCACTTGGGGTATTGGTTTGGCACTTTTTAGGATTACACGTACATAACAACTTATATAATGATTTATCAAAAGATGATGTAACGATATTTAATTGAATTAAAACTTAATCTATCAAATAATTTTTTTCACTTACATTTTGACATCTTATCATTATATAAATACTTTATGTACAAGAAGCATGTTCCGTCTTTTTGTCTTTCATTTTCTTCTCTTTTCTTTTCGATCTTATTTTATTTATTACTTATTTAAATAAAAGTAAGGGTATGATGCTCTTTTTTTGATAAAAATGGAAAAATCAAAACGGACTCCCAACCTTTTATGTGATGTGATTATGGGTCACCAACTTATTAAAATCTATGAATCTAAATTCACATGTGACTGAAATCGTCAATTTATATGTTAAAATCGCAAGCAACTTTCAATTGATTTGAAGGTAGGTGGCAAAACTATCAAACAATTTAATATTTCTGTCCAATTAAATTGAAGTCGAGTATGATTTAATTTTTACATTGATAATTTCAATCACGCACGAATCCAAATTTTCCTATTTATATGGGTTACAGACCTAAACATTGGAGACTCATGGCCACACTACGTGAAAAAATAGGGAATGGTGTCCTAATCATCCCATAAAAAAATGATTTTTAACTATCAAATAAATGGAATATGATGGTAAGAACTATCTACGCACCAAAAATGAGGACATCACAAGCTTGAAAAGATATGTTCCATTTCTACATAGCGTCCATAGATTGGAGACCGTTTGTGCAAATAAATCTCCTTTTACTTTATTAGGCCTAGTTCTGATCAATCAAACATAGCTAATCCTCACTCCCATGACCCATTCAACTGTCATTGTCCAATTTTTTAAAAAAGCAATTCCTTGCACCACATCCACAGGGGCATTTTCGTCCCAAATCCACTTATAAATCCACTGTCCAGCAAACCCATCCTCTCTCCTTGTTAAACACAGTCACGACTCTCTCACACACCCACACAAACTTTAGCTTTGAAGTTTGAAACACCTTTCTATATACAGACACCCACATTTTCATATACATTATATAGAAAGACAAACATGAAACTGACCAGAGATTTCTTGTTCAGACTCACGGTGCTACTCGCCATTACTTTCACCGTCAATGCCTGCCCACCGGCAGACCGGTCAGCATTGCTAGCGTTCAAGGCAGCACTCAACGAGCCATACTTGGGCATATTCAAAACATGGTCCGGTACCGACTGCTGCAACAGCTGGTACGGCATCAGTTGCGACCCCGAAACTAAACGGGTCGCCGACATTTCCCTCCGAGGAGAATCCGAGGACCCGATTTTCGAAAAGGCCGGCCGATCTGGGTACATGACCGGTTCACTATCTCCTTCCATCTGTCAGCTCGATCGGCTTACCACCCTAGTTGTTGCCGACTGGAAAGACATCTCCGGCGAAATCCCGACTTGCTTAACCTCACTTCCCAACCTCCGCATTATTGACCTTGTCGGAAATAAAATCTCCGGCAAAATTCCGGCGGATATCGGCAAGCTGAGTAAACTCACTGTGTTGAACCTGGCCGATAATCAAATATCAGGTTCTATCCCAGCTTCCATCGTTAACCTTAAGAGCTTAATGCACCTTGATCTCAGCACCAACAAACTCACTGGGGCGATTCCATCCGACGTAGGCAAATTGTCCATGTTGAGCCGTGCTTTACTGAGTCGAAACCAAATCACCGGTTCAATTCCAGTTTCTCTTTCCAAAATATATAGACTAGCCGATCTAGATTTATCAATGAACCAAATAACCGGTACCATCCCGGCCGAGTTCGGGTCAATGCCGGTTCTCTCAACCCTAAATTTAGACAGTAACCGATTTTCGGGTCAGATACCGACAAGTTTACTAAGCAACTCGGGTTTAAACATTCTAAACTTGAGCCGAAACTCATTAGAAGGCTACCTACCCGATGTTTTTGGTCCCAAAACTTACTTCACAGCACTCGACTTATCTTACAATAATTTGAGGGGTTCGATTCCAAAATCAATGTCATCGGCTAAGTACATCGGCCACTTGGATCTGAGTCACAATCATCTTTGCGGGTCGATTCCACACGGGTCGCCATTCGATCACCTCGAAGCCTCATCATTTGCCAACAATGACTGCCTTTGTGGATCTCCACTATTACGTGTTTGTTAATTATTTTGGGTGATCGATTTGATAATTTCTATGTTATTGTTGTACTTGTGATTTTAATTTTATCCTCGAGCAACGGTTATGTGGTTGCATCACGTGAAAATGTGCTACAACTTTTAGTGGGCAAAGATTTTGTGCTTTATTAATTATTACAATAAGGTTTGTTTTAATTATTGTTATTATTAAATGTGTTATAATGTAACAAGGAATATTTATGTCCTCTTGATTTTAAAGTGGAAATGGCATCATTTATAGTGATTGCAAAAAAAAATCCGTCCCGACGAAGCCCCGTTTCGACGGGTTGGTAGGGCTGGGCGGGGATTGCCGCCCCGCCCCGACCGAGTCCTGTGAAGAATAAAAAAAAAAATTAACGACAAATTAAAAAAAATATTAGTAAACTAAAATTTTTTAAGAAAAAATAAATAAGTACACGGGATAAGCCGGTGCTTCGTCCCGCTGTCATCTCTAATCATTTGCCACAACTTTTACAAGTCAATTTCTTTTTGGGTTCTTAATAATTGAAATTTGTAAAATTCATCATTGAAGAAATCATATTTTGTGGAAATCATTGGTAAAGACACAAGTTCTCCATCATATTTTGATCAAGTTGCGTTACAGCTTGTCGAATGGGACAAAATATAAATGTTTGAGATGACATAAATAAAGTTGATCTCAAGACAAATTATTAATTGTAACGTTATTCTTGTCTATATTTTTTTCCTACAAACCTATGTACTTAATGCATTTATTCGTAGAAACAAAACGGATAAATTTTATTCGTGAAAATTATACCTTCACTTTACTGATAATTGTACTTTGTTTAATTGTATATACTTTAGTTTTATTGCAATCGGGTAATTTCAAATTATGGAAATCGATGATATAGAAGTCGATGAATGATACGTATCATTTTTTCAATGAAATTGTATTTATTTCACATAAAGAAAACAGTTACGTAATGATAAAAAAAATAATAAAAAAAAAATAAAAATGGACTACCATGTCATTGATTACTGTTAGTGAAATTGGATAAAATTAGTTTGATTGAAATTAAATTAAAGTGTAGTTACTTAATTGATATTATATTGAATAAAATTGAAGTACATTTACATGATAAAAATCAAATTATAGTACAGTTACATTGAATGAAATTTACTAGAATAAATCACTTCGGTGTGAAAAAAGTAAAAATAATGCTAGACGTCACTTGGTGCCCCATAGCTTAATTCAATTGTGGTTACTTTATATGTACTAATATACAAATGTATTTGATATACATTATTACATAGAAATTGTTGACGTAATTATACATTGACTTTCTTGATCATTACGATATTTAGCTAGGAGGTTGACCATTGTATGGCTTCCTGATACCTAAATTAGTGCATGACAATACGAAAGTGTATAATTACTTTCAAAGATCCAATGAATGAGATTTTTCCTCATATAGTTTGAGTAAGTGAGAGATGTAATCGTAAGTCTCTAGCTTCAAAGTCAGTTTACGAACTAAAATTTCAAATTGGTTCGATTGGTGAGTTTAATCAATGGTTTCTAATAACAGGTCTACTTGGTGTACACCACATCAAGTTCGACAGTAAAAAAATAAATCTCTCCACTCATTTTTTATAACACATCAAATGTCAAGCAAGATGTTTGGAGTGTACATCTAGCGTTGTTGTTCTAATAATATCGACATGTTAATTTGTATGTTACAATACATGTGAGATGTCGTCATTCTTGACCTCACTACAACAAGTCTCATCACAAGAAGAGTCAAGTTGTCATGGCTATTTAGAGCTATCACCTCCAGCTCCAGTCTTTTGTCATTCTTACAAATTATTTAGCTTGCACAGAAAAAATCACTATCCATTTACCAAGTTAATGGATGAGCTTGCTTGAAATGCGGGTGGGCCTATTATCTTTATTGGGAATAATCCAATAGCACCTTTGTAAGTAAGGTGTCCTTCAAAGTAAATCCCAAACGGAGTGGGCTTGAAGTAGATTTCGAGACCCAATTTCGATGAATTATGATGGATGTGCTCTCCCATTAGGTATAACTTTCGAACAAAATGGCTGCATCTCCCTACATTGTGATATTAGAGGTGAAGGTCTCAAGTTCGAGTCAATGTTGAAGCATTTTCACAAAGCAGTTGTATAATGCAGGAACATGCTTGAAAATCGATATTTGGAAATACAAAATAGGCTATTTAAGGTGTAATTCGAAGTTAGGCTCAAATGTAGTGTAATTAGGGTGATATAAGGTGAAGTGCACATTTTTCATTAGCTATAACTTAGGAACAAAGTGGTTATATTTCCCTACGTCATAAATCGAGATCAATGATACGAAAGTGTAGTGGATAAACTTGGGAGTTTTTAGAAAAAGGCACATGCATGGCACTTGGCAGGGACCGAGAGAACCAAAAGTGGGAAGCATTAACAATAAAATTCGGACGAAAAAACAGAGGTCAAGGTGTTGCATGTTGATATCCCATGTGATCTGCCAGCCTGCGAATGAACATTTATTTGTGGACCCAACGTCACTAAATTCCCACAAATAATGGCATTTCCTTTCCTCACAATATAATATCCAATAAAAAAATAAGACTGCGTTAATCCTATTCACTCATGGTCACTGAAATTTGCACTTAGTGTCGTCTTGCCACTGAACTTGAATTTGTTTCAGATTAATCACTAAAATTTTACAAAATATTTCAGTCACACCTTCGATTCAGCTTGACATCCATTTTCAAACATAAAAATTCGTACTTGAACTAACAATTTGACGACTTGGCACATGGATGTATATACTTTTCAGTAAAAAATGAACGTAAAATTCCAAGAACTGATGACAGAATCTCTAAGTTCACTGCATATAAAAATTTATAAATTAAAGTTATCATTTAATTTAAAAACTGAAAATAATATTTAAATTTTATATTGAGTCCAAACAAATCCTTCCGACAACCTAACAACTACGCCACTTGGTCATGTCCCAATCCTACATAAATACAGCAATAAATGAAATGAAAAATTTAAAGATTTCTTGAAGCAATGCAATTATTTTCATTGTTTTCCGGGACTCGGTTGAATTTTTCAAACAACCATTTCCCTCGTACTTTTATAGATTAAAATTGGTTTAAAATTGAAAAATCAACCATTATTGCTGATTTTTATTAGATGGGTGTGACTCAATAACGGCCATATTTTCAATTTTAATTGATTTTTGTAACCCTCCCAAACAAGCTCTAATTATGTTCTCTTTATTTTAAATAATTATACAGAAATCGTGCAAAGTTATGACAAATTGAGTCATTTCATCCCTTAACGGATTAAATTAAATAGATCGCGGGCAAGGATAGAGCCAAAATATTCAAGTTGTGGGACAAAATGAAATGATAATATAAATAATTATCAATTTAAAGTTATAGAAATGCCTAAACATCGCATTTCCTGGTAGGGTCGAACATCAAGGCCGGNAGTTGTGGGACAAAATGAAATGATAATATAAATAATTATCAATTTAAAGTTATAGAAATGCCTAAACATCGCATTTCCTGGTAGGGTCGAACATCAAGGCCGGCCTTGCTTGGAGAGGCCTCTTCTGATTTCCACACCTACCCAAGTTCTACTACATCAAATGGGAGCAAACCGTCATTTGTATCATAATTTACAATCTAACCAATCTAATTTTAAAATTTAATTACTCAACTTTAGACCAATCGAATTACTTATTTGAACTTCATGAATTCTGATATCATAATGACCTCTCTCTCTCTCTCTCTCTCTCTCTCTCTCTCTCTCTCTCTCTCTCCCACACACACACACACACACACACATCTCTCAGACACACACACACACACAAAGGTTAATTTTGTTAAGAGTAATAGCATAAACCTTTATATATGTTAGCTATAGTTTCAATATGAATATAAATAAAAATAAGCAATTATCAAACCCAGTAATTTCACATTCTGTTCTAAACATGAATTTGTTATCTCCATATTCAGGACCCCAAGCAAATGTCTGATATAACTAAGAATTAGACCAAAAAAAAAAGTCCTTTATCACTGAGCATTGATGCAAAGCAAAGATTTAATTTTACAAAACATAGGAGTAAAAAAGAGATTTTTGCGTACAAATACCTTTTGAATGCATATACAGACTTTGAAGCCCCCCTCCCCCTCGCCAATTCGTCAATACGGTTGTTTAACGTATGCCTTTTCAAGAAAGCAATTCATCACTTCGTGGAGATACTGAAAACATCCTCTTAGATGCAATTCTATTATGCGAACCATGACTTTCTGTCTTTTTGGTACAAATAAACGTACATGATGAGTACGATTTTTGTACGACCCAACCAACCACGACCTCGTGGTCAAGGTCATGATAACCGCATTCTCTTAGGGTCAAAACATCATCGAGCTTGTATGAATGAGCTCGAGCTTAAACTTGAAGCCGTGGTATACGCAAGGACTTCACAACTATTTAATCAGATAAGGATGCTCAATTGATTTATCCTCCTAAAAGTGTACTACATACCTCTATAAATACAAAGGTTTGAATCATTATTTAGGTACGTTATATTCAATTTATAGCCTTACGCATATATTTCCCCATCTTGCTTAACTTAAGCATCGAAGGGGACCTCGTAGCTTTTGTTTCAAGTCTTGGAGATTCAGTTTGTGCTTATTCTCGATCGCCAAGCTTGAGTATCCTCGAGTGCAGATCATTAAAACATTTGTTCCAAGTCTTAGAGATCATGTTCGTGCTCTTCCTCGTCGTCAAGCTCAAGAAATCCACAGGTGCAGATTTTTGGTAGTATTATTAGCGTCATCTATGAGAAACGCTACCAAAAGCCATGGTTAACACATGCTCAGGACCTCCTCCAACAAGCTCATCTGCTCCGGTTCGACCCTTACCAGGGATCCACAAGTTCCTTCAAGAGCAACACCTGAAGTACCAACACCCCAGTCAATAGATGTTACTTTGACGATGTTAGAAGATCTTCATCAACAAGATATTTTGTTCACTCAGGTGCCAAGCCAATAAATTCTATGGTCGATGCTCGAGCTCAACATCCCGTTCCTAATATTGGTAGCTCGAAGTCCTCGAGTCAACCACGACCACCTCACACGCCCTTGGGTTCGGGATCTGTAGCCATGGCCTCAAACAAGACTTGCAGAATCATTGAAGATGGAACCAAAACAATCAGTGCTTGACGGGTTTTGTCATACCTGCTACTAGACAAATTCAAATACAATCAAAGCTTTACCCCGAGCAAGCACCACAACCACAAGCTTTGCCACATACAAGCACCTCTAAACATTGTCCCAAGCAAGCACCTCTAAGCTTTGCCCCGCTCAAGTATCATAAGTCTTGCCTCGAACAAGCACCTTTAAGCCTTGCCCACGAGCAAGCACTAATAAGTCTTGGCTCGCGCAAGCACCATAAGTCTTACCTCGAGCAAGAACCTCTAAGTCTTTCCCCATGCAAGCACCATAAGCCTTACCTCGAGCAAGAACCTCTAAGCTTTGCCCCACTCAAACACCTCTAAGCATTGCCCCACTCAAGCACATCTAAGCATTGCCTCGCGCAAGTACCTCAAGTCTTGTCTTGCGCAATACCTAAGCCTTGTCCCGTGCAAGTACCCTTAAAAATACTTAGTACATTCAAGAAAAATTAGTACTAAGTATTTTTAAGGCCGAGCTCCAAAACCTTCCTTTCAAATTTTAAACAATGTCGGGGTGCAACCGACTTTCTTTCAAATTTTTAACAAAGTCGGGATCGAACTCCTTCCTTTCAAATCTTTTAACAAGGTCAGGGTGTAACCTCCTTCCTTTCGAATTTTTAACATGGTCGGGATCGATCTCCTTCCATTCAAATTTTTTAAAAAGGTCGGAATCAAGCCTTCCTTTCAAGATTTTTAACAAGGTTGGTGTGCAACCTTTTTCCTTTCAAATATTAAACAAGGTCGGGATCGAGCTACTTTCTTTCAAATTTTTTAACAAGGCTGAGATCAAGCCATTCCTTTCAAAATCTTTAACAAGGTCAGGGTCAAGCTCATTCAGTCCTTAACAAGGTCAGGGTCTAGCCCCTTCTTTTCAAATTTTTAACAAGGTCGGGATTTAACCCATTCCTTTCAAAATTTTCAACGTCGTCGGGTCAAGCCCCTTTCCTTTCAAAATTTTAACAAAGTTTGGGGCTAAATCCCTCTTGTTCAAATTTTTAACAAGGTCATAGTTTCTTTCAAATTTTTTTAACAAAGCTCTAGGTTGAGCTCATTCCTTTCAAATTTTTAAAATAGTCAAGACTTGCTACCCTAGATCTATGTGCTCGGGGAGCCTATCAACTCATGAATTTGTCTATTTTTTGAACCCGATGTACTTGTGCATCTCATTCCAAGAACTCACACATTGTGCACGAGCTCCTGACGTGGATGCACAGGGACATAAGATGTGTAAAAATTTTTGTACGACCCGACCACCTACGACCTCATGGTCGAGGTCATGATAACCTCGAGCACTCTATGAATGAGCTCGAGCTCGGGCTTGAAGCCCTTGGTATCCCCAAGAACTTCACAACTCTTTAACCAAATAAGGATTCTCAAGACTCGTTTGGCACCGATTAAAATCCAATTAAAATTGAAAATATAGTCGTTATTAGGTCCCACTCTTCTAATAAAAGTCAACAATAACAGCTAATTTTTTAATTTTAATTCGATTTTAATCTCTAACAAACGGGCTTTCAATTAATTTATCCTACTAGGAGTGCACTACTTAATCTTACTAGGAGTGTACTGCCTACTTCTATAAATACAAAGTTTTGGATCATTATTCATGTACACTTTTACATTCGATTTATAGTCTTACACTTCTCTCTCGCTAACTTAAGCATCAAAGGGGCATGAGATCACACCTCGTTGCCTTTGTTTCAGGTCCTGAAAATTCTGTTCGTGCTTATTTTCGATCATCAAACTTGGATATCCTCAGGTGCAAATCATTAACACATTTGTACCAAGTCTTGGAGATCCTGTTCATGCTCATTCCTTGTCATCAAGCTCAAGAAATCCACAGGTTCAAATTTTTGGTAGCATCAGTACCCTTTTATTTTATTAACGTTCCTTTCATAACAATATAGAGCCAAATCTGTACTCTACAAGCCCCTTGAGTGGCCATGAACAACTAATGATCAGTATAAGGTTTTAGAATGATTACAAGAATAAAACTCAATACTACATTAATCTTTGTAGCATACTATGTGGATATTCAAGCTGGCAGGGAGATAAAAAAATCTTGTATAGTGATATTGATTACAATTTGACCTGACCTTGTTTTATACCCTTTGAATAGTAAGCAAGTAAGATGGATTCATTATTACTAGTAATTAAAATAAATCTGAAATCAAATATATGAATCGGGAACTTACATTTCAGATTCAAATCCAATATTCCAAAATCCTTCGGGAGTTGAAGGAGGAGCATACCTATATCGATGCCTAGAAACTCCATCATGATGCTCACAGCGTATTTGCTTATTCCCATCAGAATTTTTACCCTCATTGGGAAGAACAGCATCATAGAACTTTCTGCATTGCTTGCATTCTATACCCTTCAGACTTTCCCTCTCAGATTTCTTTCTTACTGGTTCTATGTACTTGAAACCCGATGTCCCAGCCTTTGGAGATGATAATTGTAGCTTCTTCGGACCAGGATCAATGTTCATGTCCTGTGTCTCATCATCCGAGTTGTCAAAGTTCATATTCTCTGGAACTCGCATAGGAATATCATTAGTTTTCTCCTTTATAACCTTCCCTAAGTTTCCTCTCATATTCTCCAAAGGGGTGTCAAGAAAATCATCGTGGAGATCAGGTCCAACACGGCTCTGATGGGACCTGGTATCCCTCCAATAAGAAACCGGACGTTTTGTACCGGCTGGGGGGCAAGATTTTGCACTGTTTGGGCATTTCAGTGCAATGGCAACACTTGAAGTAGAAGGTGAAACAGAGTTTGATCTTTGAATGAGTACAACTCCTTTGTCATCCTCCAATAATTCTTGGTCACCCTTCTGTTTAATCACTTCATTAAGAAGGCCAATGGGTTTTAAAACTTTATTTCCAGCATCTGTAATGACATAAATATTTTACAAAGGGTAAAGATCATTTTAAACATTGAGAAAGAAAGAAGATTACCAGACATTTTTGACCTAAAACATTCTACTAATATGAAGAACAGAATAGCAGTATTCATCTAATTGTGATCAACTATATGTTCAACAAAAGTGGGATAAGAGAACCATATGGGCAGTTCAATTGAAATCTCATGGACTTGTCATACCAAAAGAACAAAAATTACCATGAGAAGTTCCAGGACTATGATTATGCCTCAAAATTTCACTTTCATCTCCTAATTTGTGGAGAGGGAGCATATTTTCTGGAGTAAGACCCCATTTTTTGCACAGAAAGTTGTATTGAGATTTCAGCTTCTTATAGGCAGCAATAACTTCACGCCTTTTCTTCTTTTCAGACTGTAATTCCAAATCCTTCACTTCAATTTGCTGTAGTAACTTTGCATGTAAGTCCATCCCCTCAAAAGACTCCTTACTTCTCTCATGCAGATTTTGTTGGAGTTTATCAACTTTGTCTTCGAACTCTTTCTGTTTGGCCAGAAGCTGTTCCTTTTCCTTCTCAAACTCTTCCAATTCCTGTTCTCTCTTCAACTTTTCCAGCGTATTGGAATTAATCTGTTGGCGAAGTTGCTCTTGGGCGTTTCTTTCCTCCTTCATTTCATTTTCTTTTGTCCTGAGTTCTTTCTGGAGCTCATCAACACGGTTCACCAAACTCTCTATTTGGACTGTGAGTAGTCTTTTGTCCTTCTCATGCTTATTCAACAGCTGTTCGTTATTCATAATTTCTAAGGCTTGCATTTCAATTTTTTTCAGTAGATTGCTTTGCAACTCCCTCCCCTTTTCCCCTTCTTCAGTTTTTTCTCTATATCCCTGCTGAAGCTCATCAACTTTTTTCTCCATACTTCGGAGTTTGGAAATGAGTCCATTTGACTTATCTTCTTGCTCCTTTAATTGCCTTTCTTTATGCACTATCAGAGAGGCTTTTGATTGATTTATTTGGAGAAGCTTGTTCTGCAATTCCATTACCTCATCAACTTCTTTAGACTTCTTCATCAGCTCTAACCGCAATTTCTCAGCTTCAGCCTCCACATCTTTTTTCTTTTTCAGGAGCAGAAGATTTTTCTCTTCAAGCTCTTTCCGTGCATTTTCGTGACTAAGAATGAGGGAAGCTTTTGAGTCAAGAAGCTTCTGCAAATTTTGTTGCAATGCTCTCCCTTCATTTACTTCATTAGTTTTATGTTTCAATTCCTCTTGGAGCTTGAGGACACAACTTGGGGATAGGTTTTCTATACTTGTAAAGTTTTCTTTCAGCATCTTCAGAGACTGATAATCATCGAGAACTTTCTCTTTTTCAAACTGAAGCTTTTTAATCTGAAGTAACATATCTTTTTCCTTCTCTTTCCATGCATCTGCAGCTTCCCTTGCTTCCAAATACACTTTCTGCCAGCTTTTAGATTTTGACTGAAAATTTGGAAAGAGTTGGCTGCAGAATATGTACTCTATCTGCGAAATCCTATCTTTTGCTTCTTGAATAGTGGCAACCAGAATGGTGCTAAGGCCAGATACAAACTTTGCATCAGAACTATCAGTAGGATGCCCTAACTGTGGAGACTTTTGCACGCAGCCTTCCATCTTTCAAAAGTTATTACAAATGCAACGAGTGAGTTCTAGTGGCAAAATAATAATAAATCAGCATCATAATAGCATCCTCAGGATAACTTTTTTGAAAAGCTATCAAAGTGGCCATTATATAAGCACCTCTTTTCACAAATGCAAACCTTAAAAAAAAAAAAGGGGAAAACTGCAAAATGCACGAGGAAGTAGTCACTTATACACATGAACATGTGAAACATCCCAATGTCTACGTTCCAAGAATAGGTTGTGATTAGAAAGATAGGTTTTTTCCTTTCAATCTCAAAACACTACAAAATTAGTTCTGCACAATCTGTCTTATTAACCAGTACTTAAAAGGATGTAAAGCTTCTGAGAAGAAATCCATTGAAACTCCAAACAAGCTTGAACGTGATCCTAGTGATGTTTCTTTGAATATGACTGAGTTCTTGCCATGACTGTGATAGCATACGTCAATTATCCTAATCTATAGGAAGTGTTATTAAACCATTTTTATATGAATACTTCTTATATATAACTGTTTACATAGCCATTGTTTGGTCTCCATTATTTTCAAAATAAATTTTTTACTATTCAAAAATGCATTTTAACAAAATAATAGGGCTCAAGCGGGCTCATAATGTTTTACATAACGATGAAGCATCAAAATATAAGTTGGAAAGCTATTTGATTGATGATAGTTTGATCCAATTAAATCTGGACACATCATCTGTTGATAAATTATTAAGTAAGTTATGTACATGTAGCACAACTATAATAAAATTAGTGTCTAATAAATATATTATAGTCTGCTGATTTAACAACCTATTTCATTACGATTTCTTAATTCTTCTTCTATGATGTGTTATAGAAACTCAAGAGGTTTAGGGTGTGTTTGAGCCACATTATTTTGGAAAAATGTATTCTGGAATAGTAGATTGATGGAGAATGTGTGGTTGAAAAAGAAGTAAAAGTTATTGATATGATGAGAAATAGAAAAATGAGAATGAAAAATTTAATTTGGCTCAAACAGGGGCTTAATATTTTTTTTATTTTTTCTAACTTTAAGCCCGTGTTTGGGCTCCATTAATCCTAAAATACATTTTTTCCTCTATTCTTTTACACCACACATTTTCAATGGAATAATATTACACGCAAATCCAAATTTTTTTCACACATTATCTATTAATCTACTATTCCAAAATGTATTTTTAGCCAAAAAGGGGGCTCAAACAAGCGCTAACTTTTTTCACATTCCTTCCTTATGGCTTTTACTTTCTTTAACTTCCAAAAAGATCCTCTTTCTCATTTTATACATTTTATGCAAATTTTGGAATTTTGCCCACAAGTTATGCCTGTTCACCTAAAAAATTGCCCACTCATTTTCACACACAGTAAATGGAAAAATTCATTAAATATTCTGCAAAATCAATGAACTGTATTTCCAAGTACAAAATCACATACACACGCAATTGAGTAAATCCCAATGCTAAAAACCCACGCAAACAAATAATGAAAAAATTACCATAAATGATTCCTTACCCAGAATAAGCCAGTATTAACAGTCGAAGGTTGAGCATACAATAGAAGCGAGAAAAGTTAAAATTAGTCAAGAAAATGCAAATTATATGAACTTCAGTAAACCAAGGGTTCAAAAGAAAAGCCTATATGTTGCATAAAAAAATAACCATTACATCTCGGACTAAAAAAAAAAAAATGCTTCTTATAGTAATTCATGCTACACTGTAAACATCGAATGCATTTTAAGTTTTTGCACATTCTAATTCCCAAATTCGGAGTCAAACTTGAGCAATTGTTTAGAATTCATCAGCTAATTCATTCTATTATGAATGCGTGTGTGTGAAATGGGGATTTAGAGAGAAGATCTGCTTACCAGCGGTTGTAGAGAGAGAACAAGAGAGTGAGAAGAATGGAGATAAAAAGAAACCCTAACCAATGAGAAGCTCTAACGAAACGCGCAGGAGTCCTCGGTACGTTTTTGCACGCGGGAATTGTTTTTCGAAAAGCAAGAAAATTTCCTTGTTCAGTACTGCACCACCTGAGTAATGGTTAAATACTTAAATCCAAAATTGGCCACCCAACTTTATATACAATATCATGGTGACCCCTTAATTTGATTTTATTTCATCATGATCACTCAATTTTATATAACGTTTTACCATTGTCACCCAACATCTTTTCACCAATTTTTGTTAATTTTAAAAGGGTTAAAATGATAACTTTACATTTTATATATAAAATAAATTAAAAAACAAAAATAGACCCACATTCGTTTCAAGCATACTTCGCTTCACTTTTGCACTTTGAACTTCTTATTTTCGTTACACTTTGGCACTCTGACTTTTTATTTATTATAATAATAGACCCACATTCATTTTAAGCTTGTTTGGTTTAGATTTTTTGGAGGAAGAATTGATTTTGAATAGTGATAGGATGGGAAATGTGTGGTTGAAAAAAAAGAAAAAAGTATTGATGTGATGTAAAATATAATTTTATTGAAAAATGTGTTGTTGAAAAATGAGAATTGATTTACTGTAGAATTTTAAAATCCAAATCAAACAGGCTCTTAATAAAACTGCTCCAACATTTACTCAAACATGTGATTTGATCTTAATTAATGTAGGGATATTCAACCCCCCGTTTGACCTATTAAAATTATAATTTATTTTGTTCTCTCTTCTTATCAATCATACATTTTTCAATAAAATAATATTACACATAATAATTTATTCTTTGTTAACCACACATTTTTCAAAATCATATTCCGAAAATCATAATCTCAAATAATGAGAAATGATGGAGGCCAAATTGGGGCTAAATATACCTTAGAATTATAGCTCATGAAGAAGGTACCATTCGCTTTACAACCCCAAAATCAAGCCAAATAATCCGCCCTTATGAATGTGTCATTATGTCATATATCCAAATCCCTCTTCTATTAAGGGTGTGTTTGAGCCACATTATTTTAAAAGAATGTATTCTGGAATAGTAGATTGATGGAGAATGTGTGGTTGAAAAAGAAGGAAAAGTTATAGAGGTGATGAAAAATATTATTTTATTGAAGAATGTGTGGTTAAAAATAAGTAAAAGAATGAGAATGAAAATAGAATGCATTTTTACCGTTGATATGATGGGTAATATGTAGTTAAAAATGAAGGAAAAATTATTAATATGTTGAAAATATTATTTTATTAAAGAATGTGTGGTTGAAAATGAGTAGAAAAATGAGAATGAAAAAATTAATGCATACCAAACAGGGGCTAAAAGAGGGAATCATATGTTTACTGTTCATTCTGGATGTATTTTTCTTTTCTCATTTTATTCCCCTTCGTTTACTATTTATTTCCTTCTTTCATAAGAAACAAAAAGTTGGAGGAAAAATTATTTAAATTGAAGAAGAAAAAAAGAAGAACCAATCAGATTATAAAGATTTGGTCAAAAGTATAGACGGTGAAAGACGGTTGCCGACTTCTTCACACTGTATGTATTTTGCCACTTTCCATACTATACATGCAAATGCAATAAATGCAATTACAATGACATAGTTTCCGAGAAAACTATTATACAACATCCCCAGGCTTGAGTTTTCTTCTAAATAATCCGCCCTTATGAATGTGTCATTATGTCATATATCCAAATCCCTCTTCTATTAAAAGAGGGAATCATCTGTTTACTGTTCATTCTGGATGTATTTTTCTTTTCTCATTTTATCCCCCTTCGTTTACTATTCATTTCCTTCTTTCATAAGAAACAAAAAGTTGGAGGAAAAATTATTTAAATTGAAGAAGAAAAAAAAAGAACCAATCAGATTATAAAGATTTGGTCAAAAGTATAGACGGTGAAAGACGGTTGCCGACTTCTTCACACTGTATGTATTTTGCCACTTTCCAAACTATACATGCAAATGCAATAAATGCAATTGCAATGACATAGTTTCCGAAAAAACTATTATACAACATCCCCAGGCTTGAGTTTTCTTCTTAACTTTTTCTATCTAATAGTTTACTGTAGCTTTCTTTGATTTACCACACAAGCATACCATTCCTTAGTGCTGAACACTCTAGCTAAGGGAAAAAATGTTTATACAACGAAGCTGATGGCTGAGATTTAAGAAGGAGAAGAGAAGAGTATATAGAGAGATCGGAGAAATCTCTCTATAGTTTTATCACTTTTAGTTTTTGTCTGATACTATATAGGCTTAAATTTATTTTTCTAGTTTTAGTTTTCGCCTTATACTATGTATGCTTAAAATTTTATACAGAAGATGATAAAAATTAACAGAGAGCATAAAAGAAAATAAGAGAGAAATCAAGAGAAGATAGAAGACGAAAGAGGAATGAAAATGAAATATTAGGAATTTCGAAGATTGACACACTTTATCTTTGCTCATAAAATAATATAATCTAAATTCAAATTCTATAACAATCTTAATTATGTTTAGATAATTAATATAAAAAAAAGGAAATTTTTTTTAAGAAACTCTCTGTGCACACACGGGGAGAAGGCAACTCCCCGTGTGTGCACGGGAAACAAGACGTTGATTCTTTTTTTGTTTTTTTTCCCTTTCTTGTAAACGCCAAACGCATTTGAATTAATAAAATATTAAATAAATACAAAATATTTATTAGATTACGTAAATTTCAAAATTATATATAAATTTTAAAAATCATAACACAAATTATTTTCGATACATTCACTTTTAGTTTTCGAGGCATATTTTTATTCTCTATTTCCAATTGCGGAAAAATATATTCTCCCTATAATTATTACTAAGTATACATTATTTAACATATTTTAAATTACCAAAAAAAAATATTTTCAACAGATAAACTCTTCAACACATACCCGTCGGGGGCGTTACCCCCGAACCCCCCTATCCCCGCGACCTGATCGGATAGGTCGATCATCGTTGGGGCGTTGCCCCGAACCCCTACGAAGGGCGCTGCCCCTTGACCCCCGCTGCCCCAATATGTTACATTGATGGTCTTCTTCAAAATACCCCCCCTCATATTACCATTACTAATATCTTATGTAACTAGTATCATCCTTATAATATTTTACTACTTTCCATATCAATTTCTAAAAAAAAAATATACAAACTTACCGAACTTTCCGAATACATCTACATTCTCTTAGATATTAGACACTAACATTTCCTTAAAAAATATTATCACCCGTGCATCGCACGGACCAAGACTAGAAAAAAGACTCATAATATTTTGTGAGATTTTCTCTAAGTTTGGATTCCATGGTTGCTTTAAGGTGAGATTGATCGACACCGCACATATACTACATATACTTATCCACCTTACACATGAGGAAGACTATAACATGCTCTTTCTTAAACCTTTCTGGTACATTGAGGGTGTCCAATGAGGATCCTTTAATGGACATGTGATTTCAGACCAGAGTAGGAGACCACAATAGTTCCCGTATGGGTTTCATTCCCCTTGCTTTTGGTACACTTGCGTGCCAAAAGTTTTTTTCACTTATTGAGGGCAATAGGAATACCTCTAAGGATTGATGAGGCCACCCCAGACTTAATACGACCTAGTGAGGCTAAGGTGTACATTGAGGTATATTTGGAGCTTAGATCGCCTAACAGGGTTTGGATTGAGGGTGGTGGTAACTGCGACTTTTGGCATACGATCATTTATGAGAAGATGCTGATTTTTTGCTTCAATTGTAGA
>CAIGRQ010044022.1:0-15629 GCA_903798375.1 Fraxinus sp. D2006-0159
TTTTAGGATAATGAACTTGAAATGCCACCACGAGCAAAAGCAGAGCAGTTGTAGAGCACCATGTCAAATAAGTAATTCTTATTTTCAATAAATTTGAAGTCGATTACTTATAACTCTTTTTGATCATTTAGGTCTATTCTATGGCAAAGGAATTATTCTCTATCACCTTCTCACTTTCAATCATCACCGACCCTACGAACCCCAAAATTATTAACCCGGTCCCTCCACAGTTTCGATCGTTCCAAAGGCTAAATTGACATCAAACAATCTCGAAATGCAATTATTGATGGATGCGACCATACTAGCACCACTGCATCCGATCCATTAGAACTCCAAATCTAAGCTCTGGACCGCTTGGAGCACACGAGTTAATTAAAAATTTGATCTACATTGGATCTCATCCCACGTGGCACGAATCCCCTCCATTAGTACAATGGGGTGTTATTTGTATTGTAATAAATAAATTTTATATTGACTATTAACATTCTATCTACAATACGCTTTTTAGTTGGAATAAGTCCAACTATAATAGATAAATTTGATGACAAGATTAAGAGGGTGTTTGGTAGAGATTAAAATTGAAAATATAGCCATTATTGTTGACTTTTATTAGACGGGTGGGATCCAATAACGGCCATATTTTCAATTTTAATTGGGTTTTAAGTCTCACCAAACAGGCTACACCGCGTCTTCTCATTCCTTTAAATACGTTGAACTCTTTATGTAAGATGCAACATATTTAGAGGGTGTGTGGTAGAGATTAAAATCAGATTAAAATTGAAAATATAGCCATTATTGTTGACTTTTATTAGACGGGTGGGATCCAATAACGGCCATATTTTCAATTTTAATTGGGTTTTAAGTCTCACCAAACAGGCTCTAACTAATTTAATACATCTTAATACTTTTTTAGCAAACACGTGGCTGAATATATAGTAATAATATTTAAATTAATACATAAATCTTCTCAAACTTTAAAATATAAAAATTATTATTATTATTATTATTATTATTATTATTATTATAAAAATGAGAGAATGTACGACTGTTATAAATCAAATTGGACCACAAAGAATAAATGATTGGTGGCGTGTATCGTAGATCATTAGATGCATGCTATTGCTATCTCTATATCTATATTAAAATTTGTGCCCGTATACAAGTTTTTGACGCATAACCCGAAAATGTGCACATGGACCAAGTAATGCCTTTATCACAACACTACAACGTTAGACATGCCTGTGTGTTGAAGCAATCTTGTATCATGCCTATGGTCCAAACCTTTATCCCAAGTTGTACTAATATGAACAACTCCACTCTCTTATATATAAAATTTATAACTTTTTCTGTTATGAAATCAATCATCGAATTGAGATGTTGAAATTATATGGCACAATAATGAAGTATTTAATTACAAGCAAAAAATAAAAGAAGACAAGAAAATATGATAGAGAAATTAGAAATTTTATTACACCAATAATAATAGAGAAATATACAATTGATCCTAAAAGTTCTGGTAATCTCTTTTCTTACACTGTAAAATCGTATAGAATAGCCTAATTTTTATAAGGAATATCTAGGGGATGTCCAAATCCTCATAGTAGAGTTGTTGATGAAGTAGGATACCAAAAATCGAGTCTAACTCTCAATGGGTTACCAAAATAGAACTTCAACTTGACATAGAACTCTAATAATATTCTAAATTGAATTCTTCTTGACGTGCACTTCAATTAGAATTCTTCAATTACTTCAACAAAGAATTTGGGTCACACTCAAATTCTAACAATCTCTACCTTGACAAGAATTCCACTGCAACGAACAAAGCTCCACAATATTTTCCACTTGGAGAAGAAAATATATCTGCAATGAATGAATCGATTCTTCAACAATAACCAAAACTGTTTTCTCCAACCAACACAAAATACACTAAATCCAAGCACTACTCTATAGAATTATCTCATATTCTCAAAAAATCGTAATGATTTTAAAATTCACCAAAATACTTTTAAAGAATGCCCATTTGTAGATTGTATACCTTCTACTACATTGAAAGTATGCTCAACAAAATCAGCATACACATGCATTTTACCACTGAGTCCATCCCTAACAATTAAATACAAGGGTACCGCAGGTGATGGTGGCAAAGTGGCATTATGCATATCTCCTGAATTCCATTGAGCAGTATTCTTCAAATCCACCATTTACAAGCTCTTAAAGGTATTGTACCAAACTGAATGTCCACTACAGTACTGAACCTGTGTTGATTGACTCTTCTAAATTCTGCACGACCCTACAAGATGTATAATTGAGACCTCTTCTGCCACTCCAATACAATCTTGGCACCCTTACAAATCTACAAAACTTCACCTCCACCAAAGAACTCATAACCTTCTGAATCAAGGATACACAACGAGATGAGATTCTTCTTCAAATCCGGAACATGTCGAACCAACAAGTGTTCTATTGTTCCATTCAATAGGTTCAATCACACCGTTCCAATTCCAGCAACTTGACAAGGTGTGTTGTCTCCCATAACCACGACACATTTGGAAACAGTTTCATATGTATTAAACAAGTCCTTATTAGGACACATATGAAACACACATGCTGAATACAGAATCCAATCCTCATCTGGTTTAGATTTAATATCAGAAATACCTAAGAGATCTCCCTCACTTACAATGTTCTTTGCGAGGTATACTTTACTTGAAGTCTCTGATTGTTCCCATATCGACTTGAAGCCAACCTTTCTTTATTCGTACCTTATATGAGGTCTACATGTGTGAGATTTAACTTAAATGCATCTATTTGGTCAACTATATTTTTGAATTTTTGAACCTCTTCATGTTCTAATTTGCTCTTGTTGTCCTCCTCTAGAATAAACTCTTTTATGTGGCTTAGGAAATGTTCAAGAACATGCTTAGAAAGTGCCCAAATCATGGGATTACAATGGGAGAACAAGCGAACTACTTCTATGCCTGTTAAGTCATTTATATTGTTCTAATGTCAACTCATCTTTTAATGGATCAATCAAATAGAAGGGCATTCGAGAAGTTTATGATTTCTTCGAGATCACGAGTGAGCAAAGTGAAATGTGGCTGGATAGGGGTTCAAAAAGAGAAGATAGTGGAGTACCTGAGAGTGAAGTTTATTCACTTGTTTTAGCCAAGATTGACTTTCTAGCAAATAAAGTAAAAGGGATTTCTATTTCTACTTCTACTTCTAGTTCTCATCTTGTCAACATGGTACAAGATCCTCTAATTTTTTATACATGTGGAGCAAATCACCCAAGTTTAACTTGTCCATTGATAACTAATGGTTTTACATCTACCAAGTAAATAACATAAGCCCAAAATTTTTGATGCTGGTAGTATAATCTTTATTCTCTAACCAATAATCTTGGTTGGCTAAACCATCCTATTCTCTCTCATGGAAATAATAAAAAAGTAAAGAATCCAAGGCCACAAGAAAAGAAAAAAAGATGGGAATAGGCTATCACCAAATTAGCAAATCATCAATTGCAATATCAAGAATGCATAGTTTCTTTGAAGAACTTGGAGAACCAAGTGGATCAAATAGCTAAAATTCTCTCACAAAGGCAGCAAAGATTTTTCCTAGCAATATTGAGACTAATCCAAGAGAAATGTGCAAACTGCTATAACAAGAAGTGGGGTGTAATTGCCCGAGATAACGGTGAAATGTCCAATGGCTTAATTCGACAAGCACCCATCAAAGTAGACTTAATCAAAAGATCGGAGAAATTGGTAAAGCGGCTACAGAAAGTGAACTGGAACCATCAACTTCAAAAACTCCAATACTGATCAAGGTAAAGCACAAATTAGCTGCTTAATTTGAAAAATATTTGCAGGTATTCAAGAAGCTACACATCAACATTCCATTTCCTAGTGCTTTGTCTCAAATGACAAGTTATGCTAAGTTCATGAAGGATATTCTATCTAACAAAAAACACTTGAGAAGTATGAGATGGTGATGCTAACGAAAGCGTGTAGCGTAATCTTCCAAATAAAGCTACGCCTAAGAATCAAAGACCATGGCGTTTTAATATTCCATGCACTATTGGTGGTTTAAATTTTAGTAAATATTTTTATGTGATCTTAGTGGTACCATTAATTTGATGCCTTTTTCTATATTTAGGAATTTAGGATTGAGATAGGCCAAGATGACCATCGTGTCTTTGCAATTGGCTAATAAATCTAACAAACATCCGTGATGTATCATTCAGGATGTTCTTGTCAAAGTGGAAAAATTTATCTTCCAGGACCTTTAAATGATGTACAAGAGGGGCAATTGATTTTTCAAGTTCAAGATGGGAAAGTTACCTTTAATGTCTTGAAGGCCATCAAGTACCCCTCGGGATTCTACTCGTGTTTTCGAGTGTATGTAATTGATCATATGGTGACCAATTCTTTCACATATGGGTTTTTTAAGGATCCACTTGAGATGTGTATTGCATACACTTCGAGCATCAAAGATGGTAATCCCAATGTTGAGAAAATGACTTATTATTTGGAGGCTAAACTTTCATATTCTTGCAAGAATACACCATATTTTGAAGACTTGAAAAAGCGCTCTTCACCCTCATTACCTTCTCTTCAACACGTACCAACTCTTGAACAAACGCCTTGTCTCTCTCATTTGAGGTATGACTATTTGGGAGAATCTTCTACACTTCTGGTTATTATTTCCAATTCCTCGAATGAGTTAGAGGAGTAAAAATTTCTTCGGGGAATTAGTGATTCATTTTGTATGCATAAATTCCTCATAGAGGATGAATTCAAACCATCGATCGAGCATCAACGCTACTCAAATCCGAATATGAAAGAAGTTATGGTAGTTGAGGTGGTAAAATAGCTTGATGCATACATTATTTATCCAAGCTCGTATAGAGCATGGGTTTTCCATGTTCAAGTAGTACCAAACAAAAGAGCTATAGTGGCGATGGAGACAAAAAAAATAAAAAAACAAAAAACAAAAAACAAAAAACTTATTCCAACATGACATGTGATTGGGTGGAGAGTATTCAATAACTATTGAATGCTCAACAATGCTACTAGGAAGGATTATTCTAACTATTTCTTCTTGTATGGGTATTCGGGCTATAATCAAATGTCAATAGCTCTGGAGGATTAAGGGAAAAAAAGACTCACTTGTCCACAAGGTACTTTTGGTTCAAGGAGAATGTCTTTCTGTCTTTACAATGTACTTGCTACTTTTCTACAATGCATGATGGAGAAAGTTTTTGAAGTATTCATAGATGACTTCATTTGATGTTTGCTTGAAAATTTTGGGCATGGTGTTGAAGAGTTGTGAAGAGACCAACTTGGTGCTAAATTGGAAAAAAAAAAAAACAGCAATTTCATGGTTCAAGAAGACATAGTTCTTGGACACTGAATTTCAAACGAAGAGATCAGGTTGACAAGGCCAAAATATAGGTCATTGAAAAATTGTCTCCACCAATCTTGATGAAAATCAGAAGGAGTTTCTTGCGGCATGCAAGTTTCATAGGTAGCTTTTCAAGGATTTTTCGAAGATTACCAAGCCACTTTGTTCCTTACTTGAGAAGAACATTCCAGTTGATTTTTCTTAAGAGTGTCTTTAGGTTTNTTATTGAGAAACTACCTCCACTAACTTCGGTAAAGGGGATAAGGAGTTTTTTGGGACATGCCAGATTTTATAGAAGATTTATCAAGGACTTCTCAAAGATCACAAATCCACTTTGTTCCTTACTTGAGAAGAACATTCCAGTTGATTTTTCTTAAGAGTGTCTTTAGGTTTTCAACACTAGTCAGGAAAGACTTATTACGACTCCTATTGTAGCTCTAGATTGGGGTAATGGAGAGACAAGATTTTTCATGCCATCTATTATGTTGAGTGATTTGTATAATGTTGAGAGATTATTGTTCAAATAGTAAATGTCCTAGATTATTGGAAGAGATAAAGATATACTCCTACCCTTTGTGAGCTATAGAGTTATTTTTCACTAAGAATTAATGAAATCTATTAAGTTTCAATCTACATAAGGATACAGTATGTTAAACCAATCTATTAGGTTAATTTCACTCGAGAAAGCTAATTAATTAAAATAGAAAAATTGGGTCTAACATAGTAATTGAGTCATTTTCTTTTTGACTTATTGAGAAATTAATTAGATGAAGGTTAAATAAAATCATGAATCCCAACTATTTTATCATCCAAAATTTCCACATCATGTAGATTTATTATTATTTTTATTAATTTTGTTGAACTTAAAACTGTTTTTCTCTTACTTTAAAAATCAAACTCAATTGTGTGTGTTTAGTCCACTTTATTCCTTGTCACGACCCATGCGCTTGCGGTATACATTTTTTACGAACACTAGAAATAACATAATAATAACAATCAACCATTGATTGTTCAAAAATACAAAAACAACTTCTAACAAATGCAAAGTCGGCTATGATACCATTGTGGAGAATTTATTTATGCACAACGGTTCGATTCCATTCAAAGATTGTATTTGTGTTTAAATAGAAATCGTGATTAGAATTACACCTTTGGTAAATTATTCAAACTCCTTTGAGAATCTTGATCATGAACAATCACAATATTTACATGCCTCTGTGAATCACTATCCTTCCACACCACAGCTATCAATTGTCTAGTTTTTAATGATAATCCACAAAAGAGAACAAGAAAGATATTATAATTTCTCTTTCTTGTGCTAACAAGATTATGATATACTAAGTTGTGTAAATTTGTAATTGCACTCTCAATTGCTATTGTGATAACTTATGAAAATTCCAGTTCTAACTACCTATTAATAGATGTTTAAATTGGCTTGACCCACCCGTCGAACATAAGTTGGCCTAATATTTAATTAATTTGATTAATTAAAGCTAGTCCATAAGTTAATTAATCTAATCAATAACTTGAGTCCAATAATAAACAATCAAATTAATTAATTCTACAATGTTCAATACTTGTCAATTAATTAATTCATATTATCATTCTTTTTGTTCTTACTTTTGTGTGTGACCCATTAAGTTATCGATCATGTGTTGGACGACGTGAATTATTATTTTGATATAATCAAAATAAGACAAATTAAAACATGCTTTTAATTTGTTTAATTTACCTAGATAACAAATCTACATTTATCGTTCTATATTGACATCTAACATTGTGTTAGACAATACATGTGACGAAAAATATTATATGGTGCGGCAAAATTAAACTTGTTCTTTTACCGTGAAATTATGACCATTTTCCTCGATACAATTCGATCAATTACGAGATATGAACGTGTGTCAATCTCAATTGTCGATGTTATCTTTCATTCCACTCTTAAGTCGATAATATTCAAAACTCCTTTCGACTTATGTTCTTACGTTGACTAATGGTTTCAATATCAACTTAATCAAATGAAGCGTAGATAATAATATTTTATGTCTAAGAATGATTAGTCCTCTATTTATAATTCTCAATCTTCATATGATTCTTGACATATCCGAACGATGTCGTATTAACAACTCTTGACAGTGCAACATCCGATATCACCAAAATATGACTGTCTTCATATAATGTACTATGATGAACTCAAGTCAAATGATCAAATCTACTATCGAGTTTTCGAGATTAATCATTGTTGCTCATATAATTATCCATATAGAATCTCTCCAGCAAGTCTCCAATGTTTTGTTCTCTTCACAAAACATCCACAAGTCCATTTAAATGTTACTATATTTTAGCTTTTGAGATCATCTGTTCGCTTTATAAGTGAGAAACGTCACACGAATTTGGTCCACCCATAATAACAATATTTCTATCTCGTGTTACTTACGACCACTGATAATTTAAAATTCAATCATATGTAATTCGATTCTCACAGCCACAACTCATTGTAATTAACAAGTTATCAAGACTTGAATCCATGGACTCTATTAATTTAATTTGTTAGAATAATAATTTAATTAAATAATAAATCATCCATAAATAAAATTGCATCAATCAAATTAAAAGTGTTTACGTTCAAACTCGATTGGACTTAGTGTTGAGAATTTACTTAATCATACATAATGGAAATAAAAATAATTTCAATCCTCACCAATGATTTGCTTATATTTAGATATAAATTATGATATGAATTATATCTTTGTTAAATTCTGCAAACTCATTTGTTTATCTTGGACACAAACAATTACATTTGCAATCAACAACCATCCAATTGTCCGGCCTCAAATGAAAATCTACACGGGGAACAAGAATGAGAGAATTAAGGTTTCTCTTTTCGTGTTCTAGCAAGATAATAAATTATCTATTATAATTTATCGATCTATCTTCCATTCCACTATTATGTTAATATAAGTCGAAAACTTTTTTTGGCTTTTGAGTACACCTTGACCAAGGATTTCATTATTAATTTAACTGAATGAAATGTAGATCATAATCTTTTATTATATAAAGAGTGACGAGTCATGTATTGATCATTCAAAACTTTCATATGATTCTTGACATACCCAAAAATACTATATTAGCGATGATTGGCAGAGTAACATCGAATATCACCAAAGTATGACTGTCTCTATATAAGAAGCTATGATTACTTCAAGTTGAATGATCAATTCCACTACCGAACATTATAGATTAACCACTGTTACTCAGATAGTTATCCATATAGAATATCTTCAGTGAGTCTCTAATGTTTTGTTCTATAACAAAAAATTCAAGTGTTCATTTAAATGTCACTATATTTTAACTTGTGAGACCAGCTACTAACTTCAAAAGTTAGAAATGTCACACATGATGATCTATCCATAATAACAATATTTGTATCTCATATTACTTATGACCACGAATGATTAAGATTCAATCATATATAATTTGTATCTCACAGTCACAACTCCTTGTGATTAATAAATTATTAAGACTTAAATCTAAGGATTTTATTATTAAATTTATTAGAATATTAATTCGATTAAATAATAGATCTTCATAAATAAAATGCATAAATTATATATCAAAAGTTTTTATGTACAAAATCGATTGGATCTACAACATAACACTTACAAACTTCCACTAGATCTAATCACTTATGTATCTAATATCAAAGACTCTACATGAAAATCATGTTCATACTGCGACAATTCTTTGTCAATAGATCTGCAATATTATCAATTGTAGGAATTCATTGTTTCTTTACATCATTTCTTTGTATGATCTTTCTAATGAGATAATATTGTCTTAATACACGTTAGGATCATTGATAAAACCTTATTTCCTTCACTTGCACGATGGCTTCATTTTTATCACAATACAAAGGTATGGAATCAACAATGTTAAGAACAATACCAAGTTCATTAATAAACTTCTTCATCTAGACCACACCTTTTTTGTTGGTTCTGAAGCAATAGTGCATTAGACTTTTGCTATTGAATCAACGGTTGTTACATATTTGAAATCTTTCCAACTTACCGCTCAATTATTAAGAGTAAACCATATCGTTATTGAGATTCATTATCACCCTAGTCCAACTAGAAGTTAGCATTAGCATATCAATGAACATTGAGTTCATTTTCTCCATATAAAATCTTAAGATCTATATAGATTAGGATAGGTCAAGTAATATTCTGGATCTATCTCTATAGATTAAGTAACTCTTTCCATATCTTTCTTGGAGAAATTCTTCGACAACCATAATTTCAACGATTGAAACATAGGGATGTCTTTTCCTATTAATATGTTATATACACATAATATCAGAAATACGACAACGCTCCCAATATCTTCTTGTAAGCAATGATTCGTCTTCATTTTTTTATAAAATCAAACATTTTGATTTCCTCATCAAAATGAAGATTCCAGCTCCAATAGGCTTGCTTGAATCCATATATGGATTGATCAAGCTTGAATACCTTGGAAGCATATTCGGATTCAAAACATTCAAATTGTGTTATATACACTTTCTCTTGCAAGTTCATGTTAAATAATGCAGTTTTGACATCAATTTACCATGATTCATAGTTACAGTATGTAGCTATTACAAGCAAAATCTGAATGGACTTAAATATGGTATAGGTGAAAAAAGGTTTCATCAAAATCAACTCCTTTTCTTTGTATATAATCCCTTTTGCTACTAGCCTTACTTTGTATGTATGGATGTTTCTATCCATGTCAATCTCATTCTTGTAAACTCATTTACAACCTATAAGCTTTTCCCATTAGGCGATTCGATCAAGATCCAAACCTAATTTACATACACCAAGTTCATCTCGAATTTCATGTCCTCTTGCCATCTCTTTGAGTTAACACTTGACTTTATTTATACATAATTAGTAGGTTCATCATCATGACTTTGCTTATACATAATTAGTAGGTTCATCATCCTCAATTAATAATGCCTAAATAATAATCATGGATTCGTACCATCTAGGAGGTCAACTGATCTAACAAGATTTACATGTAGCTAACATGTCCTCTGGAATCTCTACTTCCTAACCGAGAGTATGTCCTTCAACAAATGTGAGATTAGACTCAAGTTCATCTACTAGGTCAACTATATCTTTGAACTCTTGAATTCCTTCAAGGTCTATTTTACTCTAGCTGTCCTCTCTTCTCTAGAAAGAAGATATATCGTGAGACAAAGACTTTGTTCTCAATGAAATTATAGAATTGATATTCAAATGTATCTTTTGAATGTCCACAAATATGTATTTATCGGAGTTAGACTCTAGCTTATCCAATTTAGTGAACTGCACATAAGTGTCACAACTCCAAACTTTAATAGTAGGCAAGTTGGGTCTTTTGCCTTTCCATAACTCGTATGGAGTTTTGTCAACCGATTTAGATGTGACACGATTTAGTGCATAGCATGCAGCAACGGTGTATGATCCCAAAATGATTTTCGAAGGTTTGCATGCCTCGTTATTAATCACATTATATCTAATAATGTACAATTCATCCTTTCAGATACACCATTGTGCTGCGGTTTATGCGATGGAGTTTGCTGTAAGAGAATCTCATTCTTTTTTAGATAATCTAAAAATTTACCTTTTAGATATCTTCCACCTCGATTTGATCTTAGTGTGAGAATACCTTTACCTATTTGTTTCTCTATTTCTAGCTTGATTCCCTTGAACCTATTAAGAGTTTTATACTTGAATTTCGTCAAATATATATGACCACTTCTGAAATAATCATTAGTAAATGTGATGAAATAAGAGAAAATTCATTTGGTATTAATTGACATGAGTCCACATACATCACCATGTATTCGGCTCAATAATTGTGCGACTCTTTCTCATTTTCAAGTAAAAAAAAAAAATTTGGTCATCTTACTTAACAGGCATTACTAGCATTTGTCTAATGATTCAAAATCATTTAACCCCAAATATTCATCTCTATGTAATTTGGAATGCATTTTTCATTTATGTTACCGGGCATATAATGCCACATATATGTAATATTTAGGTTATCCCTTTTGTGTATTTTAATTTCTATACTCATTATAGAATACTTAATATCTAGAATTTAAATGTCATTTTGTAATTTACCATAACCATTAAAAATCATAACAAGATAAAAAGAAACAACAATTGTCATTAACATTAATTGGTAATTCATGTCCACAAGTGAGAATAAAATAACATTTCTCCAATTCTAATATTAAGTATAAAGGCAATAGTAAGAAGTATGCTCCTACAGGCAATGCAAGAACCCTTGATTATTTTCAATGTGCACGTCAACTTCTCCCTTCTACAGTGATCTACGTCTATTTAGTTTAAGCATATTTATATAAATATGAGACTCATACGGTGTCTAATACCCAAGAAGCTAATGAAGTAGAATAAGCCTTGTAATTTCTGTTCCAATGACCTTTCATTCTACAATGATATCAAGGTTCATCAGACTTGATAATATCCTTATTTGCTTTGACTGTCTTAGCAATCTTGATGCTTACCCAAAGCCCTTTTAGACTTCTTCTTAATACCTTTAGAGGAACCAATGATTAAGACTTGCCCACGACTAGTTTTGATGTTGGGCATAATAGTTTTAAGCATGTTCAGCAATTCAGGGAGTGTACATTCGAGTTTATTCATATCCAAATTCATAATTAGTTATGAATAACTCTCCGGGAAAGATTGTAGAACCAAGTCAATACTTAGTTCATGGTTCATGATTGAACTCAATTGAGACAACTTCTTAATGTAGTCAACACCTTAAATACATGAGCACTAACTGAAGATCCTTTTGCTATTATGCATTGGAATAGTTACTAGGATATTTCATATCTTTTCACATGTGATTGTTCATCATTCAATGCACTGAGACGAAAAACCATTGTGTTAGCATTTATACCCTTAGTTGCTTTTGAAACTCAAGTGACATAGTTACAAGCATCACACATGTTACAATACTATCATCATCAATGTGTTTATTGTAGCAGTTACCTCGTCATTAGTCGAGTCATCAGCTGGTGTCTTCGAAAAAATGCTACTCAAGGATATAACCAATTTTCTCATAGTTGAGAACAATTCTTAGATTGTGGTGTCAATCAAGAAGATTTGGCTTGGTTGTTGTCATCTAGCTATATGCCTATCAAATACCTATTGTTACTCATGATTAAATAAACCTAAATGCCAAAAATTAAAAGAATAATATATAAAATGTATAAATTAATTTAATACGGTCTTTTATTAAATGAATTATGCTCACACTGTTTAACTCAAATTTATTACCGTCTCACATAAGTTTATGGAATCCATAATTGACTCTCAGTGGGCTAGGATCCAATTTGTTGTATTAAAACTTTTTGTATACTCAACAAGCCTTAATAAAATATTTGGGTAGATATTATTATCAATTGTATCTTCATACAACTCCCAAATTATTAAGCGACAACTCTTTGTCTTCACACATCTTATATGTTAGCTTAACAAGCTTCTTGAATTTATCTCCTTGAATGTATTCAATAAAAAATAAATTTTAGTTATATCAAACCCATCATTCAGAAATTTCTAATATTTCATATGTCAACATCTCCATAATAGACTAGCGTTGAGTGTACTCAACAATCTGAAATAGATTGAGGACTCTGGTTTTTCACTACAATGATGAAAAAAGAATAATAAATCTGACTTAATATTTTTGCAAGGGATTTATCATGCAAGGGTCTCATCATAATAATTATATATATTTTATTATACATCTATCATACAAATAAACATACATATAATAGTGTGGATGATTATAGACTTNACAATGATGAAAAAAGAATAATAAATCTGACTTAATATTTTTGCAAGGGATTTATCATGCAAGGGTCTCATCATAATAATTATATATATTTTATTATACATCTAACATGCAAATAAATATACATATAATAGTGTGGACGATAATGAACTTGTACTATTTAGTCTTCCCGAACAATATGAAAGTCTAATAAATCAATTCCTAGGGGGGCATTGCATTGACTCATACAATACTCCATCTTTATGGTCTCCTCCTCTTCTTGTATCTTAATTAGTCCAACTGCAATCTGTATCTTATACTAGTTGGCACGCAAGTGTAAATAATTTGGATACCCATGCCCACAATAATTACAACGGATTCACGGGTCCAAAATAAATAAGAGCTCATATGCTCATAAAACAATAAGAATTAAACAACCATTCAACGCATTCACATGGTCGAGTCCATAATCATCCGCTATATAAACATTCATCATATAAATGTATTTATTTACAATATATAATATTATATGTAGATATGTTTCAAGTTTTTAGCAATTATGGTAATTTAAACTAATTAGACAAAAATGATCGAAACAACTAATTAATTAGTGGATTTATTTAATTAAATATCGAATTAGAGTCCACATCTAATCCACAATTATAGGGAGGAATTATTTAATTAAAATCAAATTCTAATTAAATATTAAATTAGAGTACAACTCTAATTCCATAAAATTTTAGGGCAGAACAATTTTAATTAAAATCAAATGTTAATTAAATTTCAAATTAAACTCAACTCTAATTATAATAGAATTAATATTTTAAATTAAGATAAAACTTCTAAATAAAATAAAATTCCATTTAGGGTTCAAATTTTAATATTAAAGTTAAAATTCAATTTTAACGATAAAAAGTCATCACTTTTCCGTTTAATTTTAAACGGGTCAAAGTTGAAATTCCTAGTCAAAATTCAAATTTAGGTCAAAACACATTTGAAAATCAAATTTAAAACTTTTTAATATTCAAATTCAAAGCACCTTTTGAAATATTTGCAACTTGACCCTTTTAAAGTTTATAAGCGAGCCCTTTTAACTTCAAAATTTGCAAATTAGCCCCTACTTTAAAATTTTGTAAACTGACCGCTTATTATGTAATTGTAGGCAGGGACCTACAATTTTATAAATTGCATAACATGCTCATGTCCCCAAATATCTTACTCGAAACCCTAACACTTATTGGGACATTGCTGCTACTTTCGAAGTCTCTCCTAGTGACGTTGGCGGTATACAGCATCGGCTTTTTTTTTTCTCTTGTTGTATGAATGTAGTGCGAAACGATAATTTTCCACAACAGCGGCATATACCTCTACAACTTGTAGCAGTGTTCGTCGCTGCGACAACGAGTTGCCTTGTGCCCAGTAGAGTGTTGCCTTTCTCACGACATCACGAGTCATCATGTGCACAGCTGTGAGGTCCGATGACTATGTTGCTACCTACGATGTCGTTGCCGACCATCCTTCTGATCTGATTTAGAAAAAAAATGAATTTTCTTTTCAAAACAAATTTTAAAATTATGAAAACCAATTTTTCTTAATTTGAACAAACAAGAAAAATATACACAATCAACTTTTGATTGTTGTAAGTTACAAAACAGTTTTTAACAAAAACAAAGTAGACTCTTATATCAGTGTTGAGAATTTACTTAATCATACACAACGAAAAATAAAAATAATTTCAATACCCACTAAGGATCTGCTTTGTGTTTAGATAGAAACTATAATAGGAACAATATCTTTGTTGAATTTTGCAAATTCATTTGCTTATCTTAAATATGAGCAACCACGATTTGCAATCCACATCGTCCAATTGTCCAACCTCTAATGAAAATCCACACAGAAAACAAGAATGAAAGAATTGTGGTTTTTCTATTCTTGTGCTAGCAAGATAATGAATTATTTGTTATAATTTCTCACACCCCCAGCAACCTATTTATAGTAGTTCAAGTGGGCTTGACCCATCTCTTAAAGTTAATTTGATCCAATATTTAATTAATCTAATTAATTAAACTTTGTCCATAAATTAATTAATCCATTTACTTAACTTAGCCCATTAATAAGCAACTCAATTAATTAATTGTACAAATGTCCAACACTTGTTAATTAATTAATTAATAATATCATTCTTCTAATCTTCCTTTGTGTGTGATCCATTAGATTCTCGATCACGATGCTTAGCGACGTAAATTATTATTTTGATATAATAAAAAAAGATAAATTAAAAACTCCATTTTAATTTAATATTAATCCACTTAGGTTGTGTTTGATACAACTTCTTTTCCCTAGAAAATGGAAAGACTTTTCCAACTTCAGCTTTTTGGTGTGTTTGATGGCTTCACTTT
>CAIGRQ010044026.1:0-13427 GCA_903798375.1 Fraxinus sp. D2006-0159
TTCAGATTTCAATCGATACAAAACACGAATTTATAACTCAAAAGTGGGGGGGGGGGGGACGTGCCCCCAAAGGACCCCTGGGTCCGCCAGTGGTTGGACACATAACCCTGGAAATGTTATTGTACCATAAATTTTATTTACAGCAACAGCACAGCAGCCTACGAATATCAAGAAATATGTACCACTGGCCTCTGCGACAATCTAAATATCACGGAAGTGAAGAGAAAAGGGTGCAGAAGTTCATGATCATCAATCAAACCCTAACTTTTTCTTTCTTTCTTTCTTGAGGGGGAGGATTTGAATACCTTTTGAGTGACCACAACAACATTAGCAGAGGTACAAAAAGTTGTACCATCATTTACAGATCGATATCTGATGGATCGGTTAGGCCTTCTTCAATCGCTACAATATCTCTTGCGGACATTCTGTTATTGTTGATGAATAATTAGCAGAAATTAAAGAATTACTCTCTGTTTGCATTAAAACGAAAAAGAGTTGAGTTGAGCTTCAAAGATCTTAAAGTAAATGCATGGTTTGAGATAAAAAAAATTCTTGAGGTTTGAATTAAGAAGATTCAAGAACAAGATCGAAAGTTGTCGCAGTTTAGTTTAGTCAAAAAATCGTTATGACAACTAATATTCAAGCGTTGTGGTTTTTTTTTCTTATCTCCATTTTGATTATTAAGAAAGTGTTACAAAAGCGAATATAATTATCTAGTAAAATCCTGGTCTTTTAGTTTTTGGATTTTTTTTTTTTTTTTTTTATGATCTACAGTCCTTTACCAACACTAAATCCAAAAAATAAGTCTTATAGATCATTATTGACCTTTCTTTAGTGTTAGATCCATCAATTCCCAATAAATGATTTAAAATATGGGTCGATTTTGATTTTTCACAGGACAGAGTACCAATATATAGATGTTTTGCTCCTTGGGCCAGCCTGACAAATAACTTGTGGAAATTACATATTCGTTTCAAATTAGAGGGATGAATTCGGTTCTACGGGTTTTTGAACCATTATTTTATATTAATTTGTTGATCGAAATTCCTTGTTATGAATTTTATTATTTGAGTTGAATTTTAGATGTAGTAAATTATTTGTGTAAAAATTAGTTAAATAATTCCATACTACAGAAAGTGCAATTAACACAAGCCTTCTGTTATTGAATTAGAAGAAATAAAATGACTAAGGTTATTTGTTGAATAAGAAACTTGGGCTTGTCTGTTTTTATGAATTTTTTCCTCCACTATTTTATATTAATTTATTTGCATTTTTAATTGAAAAAGCTTGAATCTCTACATTATGTAATTAGTTTCGTCATGTAAACAATATAAGGTATCACCCAAGTAGGATTCTAAGTTAACCACAGAAAAAAGGGCATCTAATTCATTTGAAAACTGCGGAAAAAGAAAAAAAAAAAATAATCAAGTAATTGTTACAATATTCAAGATTACTTTCCTCTACACATTTTTTCAATATCTTCGTTATGTGCACATAATTCCTATCTTATTTTTCAATACACTACGCGTCCATACAAAACATTTTTTTAATAAATCTCAGTAGGGACCTATAAACTGTAGAGACCGGCAGAATGTTGCCAGCTTCTGCCTATAATTATAACATGTAAGAAACAAAAACACATGAGCAGGTAATTATGGATATAAAGTCCACAAAACCAGAAGAGAGGAAGATTCAAACTCCTCACGAAATGGACATACCATTTGAATTCCATTCAGTTATATCACTTTATTTCAAGCCACAAGGTTTTTTTTGGTCCCCTTTTGGACCAGCTAGCTAGCAACTCATGTTTCACACTCCATATTCATTGTTCAGCTATATGAATAGACTTTATTGGAAGGCTGCCATAAATGTACTGTAAAATGGTAAGCAACCTCATCCCCTCCTTCGATGGATCCATCGTTAAATGTTGAGTTGGTCCACCCTAAAAGTTTAAGCGATTGAGTAGAGAATACATTTATTTATTTATGTATAATCTATAAGTGTTTAAACTGTTAAAAATCAAGAATTCAAGTTCCATTATAAAGTTTGGAATATGGGCATTAATACAAACTAAAATATGTCTCATATTTTATTTTATCCTTGTATGAGTAGAAAATTTATTCACTTACCTTCAGTATATATATTTCAAGATTTATGTTATATTGATGCTATAGTAATTGCGTCGAAGCCCAAAGAATCAACTCCAATAAGATATTGAACTACATCGTCTAGAAATATAATTATTAAAAAAGAAAATATTTATTTATTCATAATATAATTTATCAATCAGTATTCAGTCACATCTCAGAACAAGAACTATTTTCCATATTATTTAGTGCCAATTGTTGTAAGTGGTTGCTGTAATCAATTACTCTAATCCTGCTTTGAATCAATTATTACACCAAACTATAAGAAGTTGTAAATTAATTATTATTCTCTAGTATGAAACCAAAAGTAATAAAAAAGATTAAAAGAGAAAAGAGGAAAGTGCAATTGGACACATGCATGAATATGAAGCCTTTTAAAAAATTTGATGGAAAGGTGTATTGTCATGGTTGGGCTTGCAAAAGCAACCCTTTTTCAGTCCTTTCTTTCTCAACCAACCTTTTAATGGTCCCAATGCCATGGATGGCCCCTCCCTCTACACCATTCATGTCCGTTGTTCACCCTACACAGACCGTGACCTCTCTCTATCTCTCTCTAAATACACATAAATACATCTGTGTAAATCCAGCATATATATTTGATTTATCTGTTCTTGTTTGCATGTATTAAATATCATCTGAGTCAGGGATAAAAATTTATTGTGCAAATCCACTTGCAAGCAATTCAATGAAATATGATGAATATGATCTCATCATAAAAGAGAAAAACATCTGACTGTTAGGTTTGTGTTTAATACCACTCGAAAATAATTTTACAAATAAATCTGCATTAATTCACTTGAAAAAAAAAATGAACTTTGATACATCTGTATCAATATATATTTTGTTCTGAATCAGTAGCATTGGTCCCGTTTGAGGGCCAAGAAAATTGACCCGCACACGAATGTTATGTATTATTGGTAGATGTGAGAATTGTTAGAGAGAACGATAAATCAGAGGTGTATGCAGGGGGGCAGGGTCCAAGATTTTAGTTATAGAGAACCGAAACTTGAGTAGTCAATAGAAAGAAATTCATATATAATAAAAAAAGTTGTTAAAAGGAAATTATTTGTTTTAAGTCATTTTTGTCGAGAATTTAAAAAAATACATTCATTTACAGTAGAATCTACATCTATTTTCTCACCAAGTTCTCGTTAATAAAATGTTGTACGATAGGAATGAAGGTCAATCCATCATAATGTGTACTTACTAGATTGGTCTATCTTTTTAAAGAATGAAAACAATATCTTTCATTTCTTGGTAGAAGGTCGACCTTCTATATATTTATAAATTATAAAAATCGAGAAACAAAAAAAAATGGGGAGACAAAGCAACAACTAACCAATATTAGAAATATACCGCAATAGCAATCAAGCATTAAGTCGACAAGGCAACAATAATCCAATTTAAAAAATAAGTAAGCAAGTCAACAACAGTCCAATAATAAAAAGATAAAGACAACGATAACGATAACTCAATAAGAAAATATTAACCTACCGGCAATGCAACAACACTCTAAAAATTCATTTGAATAAAAACTATTATCAACAGCAAATTAGCAATGAACAAATAAGCAATCAATTGGAAATATGTAAAACAAATAGATTATAAGTTAAGTTAAATTAGAGTTACTAGGTAAGATAATTAGGGAATATGGTTCAAGGATAATACATAAGGTCCAATATGGTTTTGCAATACAGACAAATCAATAATCTTTTTAGTGCAATTTTGGTTTGATTCTAGGTTTTATTCAGATTTCTTGATTTTTTTTTAAGAATTATTTAAATACAATGGCTGCATGGCACTTAAAATTAAACAAACATCTATTTCCTTCACATTTACAAGAATTTATTAATCAATGTCTATCATAAAAAAATGAATTTCAAATTAATTACAAAAATAAAATCAGCATAAAGTCAATCAAAGCACGATTAATTACAAAAAGAAGTGTTTAAAGAGAATGAGCCGTGAAAGAAATGAGGAAGACGGAGTAATTTTTGGAATTGGAACACTTTATACCTTTGTCAAGAAGAGATTAGGGGGATTTGAGCTGCATTTATATATAACACTCACTGGAACATTAGTTTCAGCTTGTACTTGGAGTCTTTTGTCACGCATTTTGGTTATTTTAAGAAGAGGTCGAGGTGGACAAATGATGATAGTGCGCAATGTCTCGATATACCTACTGATTCTCTTGTCAACATTGACGGGGGCGGTGATGCCAGATCTAGTAATCTCTTCCAAGATGTAATGGTTCCGCTTGTATAGCAAAACTCAATCTTTGCACCGTGAGCCTGGCTTTCATTCAAATAATTTTTTTAGCTAGTAAAAACCTTCTTTACCTATTCAGTTCCGTTACGTCATATTTATGACATTCGTACTGAAAAAGTCAACAAAATTAGAGATGCAAGAATTAATGGCATTTTCAGGTTTGAAGTTGAAGACGATTGTGGGGGACAGATTTGCAGCCATCCTTGTATGAACCACAGAATTTCTTGCTAGGTAGAAAATTCTAAACAAAATTGGCAGCCAAGGAGGGAGTAGTTAATTTCAAACTTGGGGTCCCATTTCATTTCTTTTCCTGCATTCAGAAAGAGAAGAATTAATTAAAATCCACAAACCCTAAGCCAAACGTTACTCTCAAAATTCAGTCCCTACACCAACTTGGAATCCTTTTCACACTCTTTCCCACCCCCAATAATACATTCATGAAGCATAGTTTGGCACGTCCAATCACTTTTTTTTAAAGAAAACCTAAAAGCCCGCATGAATGCGGTATGGGCATGCACATGAGCTCAAGCCTCCATGTTTCTTCCCGGTGTGACCAGCCAAAACTGTTGGGAATGGAAGCGGGACAGGTCGAGGTCACGGCAGTCATTCCCATCCCCCATCCCGTTTGGATTTTTCTCCTCTTGCTCCATCCCTATCCTCACTTAAGGCAGGATGGGGATGAGTTCGGGGCCTACTCCGTTTATCGCCCCATTTATTTGTTTTATGCTTTTATTAAGTTGGTGAAATTATACTATATTTTTTCAATTTATAGAATAATTCATGTTTCCTTTAAAAAGCATGGTGATTCTTTTCTCTTTGATATTTTCAATGACTTTAAACCGAACAAATAACGGGGTGGCACATTATTCCCACACCCACCCACATCCCGGTCCCAGGATAGTAACCTCTACTTCTATACCCAATTACGAGGGGATTCCCAGCTGCCTCGTTTCAAGACGGGCTCTACGAACGTTGAATTTCACGAATTTTTTTGTCGTCCCTAAAAACTGTGCAATGATGTGCGTGTGTGTACAGCTGGGGTAATGTACCTAGGTTGGAGTTGTGGCACTATGAAGATTTCATTCAAGCTCATACGGTTGTCGCCATGTAGTGATTGATCCTCGGCACATGATCCGTCCCATCTATTGTCAATGCCTCATTGTCACTTCTCCGTTGGCAGGATGGTCAATGACAATAAGAAGCTATTCAATTTGAATAGATTGGCAAGTCTAAATATTGATTACGACTGTGTTAAGTGAACTATTTAATCTGGACACACTCTAACCAAGAACCAAAGCTAATGGGTTATTTCATAGTTATTAGATTTGATCCGAATATCGACTTGAACAAAATGGTGGGTTATTAGGTTGTTGGTTCAATCGGTGACTCGGTGATTGACCGACACGTCATTTTTTGTCGAAATGGTGGATCAATCTCTGTCGAATAAAACATAAAAATAAAATCACAAATTTTTGCCATTCACTAAATTAACATTACTTTAATTGTCTGACTGAGTCAATATCACTATGCAAACCCAAATCAATCAAAACGCTACATATATTGTAGAAAATCATCACCATCAGACATGCATACAGCAAAATAAGTACAAATCAACTAGTAATGGGTCAATTCCAGTCACACATAATAATATTTCTAAATATTTTGGTTTGTAAAAAAACCTAGAACTTTACATTACGTGCTCTGTTTTAAACAAGTATACTTTGAAATTGGAGGCATAAACAGATAAGCTTGTGGGTTGAATGTAAGAGAAGATTAATAGAAGAAATTTTTTTATTATTAAGCCCATGTGTGGTAGCATTTTTTATTTTTTTTAAAATATTGTTTTGAATAGTGAATTTTTGGAGAATGTGTAGTTAAAAAATAGGAAAAAAATTTGAAGTTACATGTAGAATATTTTATTATGTGAATATGTGGTTGAAGATGATTATGTAGAAAAAAGAATTTTGAAAGAATGGCAAATTTGCTGACTGGAAGAGAGACTTCATCGAGTGAATTAAATAAACTGGACCAGATGGAAAATCAGTTCGTTTGTTTTTCGATCAGATTGGCCGGACCCGATATGAGTTTAATAACACTTTTACATATAACATATAAGAACCGAAAGCTTTATAATAAACAATTGTAAGAGAAATAGTATTTAACGATTTATTTTGGTAAGGTAAATTATACCACACTCGACATATTAGGAAAAAAAATAAAACTACATTTTTTTTTTTCAATATCCATTCCTATCAAATAAACACGCCCTTGAGGCTTCACAAATGGTTCTTGAGGGGTAAGAAATGTAATTAGAGGGCATTTGACAGCATATAGAGTGAAAGCATAAATTGATCTTTTGGTGCAGCAAAGGGTTTAAAGCATAGTTGTCGGACTTGACTCAGGAATCGATCCAACCAAGGTATCGAGTTATCAGGTCATTGGTCGAACTGATGGGTCATTAGTTTTTAAAAAAAAAAATATTTGAAAAAAATTATAATTTTAAGTTTTTTTATCACTAATTATATATTTTTATCTATAGGGATAATTGATTGTAAATTATATGTTTTACTAGAATATTTAAATTTATTTTTATAATTTTATATTCTAAATAAAATTTATGTTCCATTTTTCATATGTATTTTAACTATTATCACCCAAAAACATTTATGTATTAAAAAAGTTGAAGTCAACAGTGGATTTCTAGCTTTTACAAAATATATAGATTGCAAACATAAAATAACATCTTAGTTCCCAACTGATAAAAGTTGCTAGCTTTAGAAAGGGAGGTCATGGGTTTTATCCTTCTCCCCCTCTCTTGTTTGCCAAGACATCTTGGCTAAGTAAATTTGAAACTGGTCAAACTGGTTGACATTTTACAAGATTATATATCGTCGATTCACCCAAATTTTGATCAAATCAATTGCTCTCGTATTCAATTACCTCACTCAAACATGTTAACATGCAGTATTATTGATTTTTCGGTCAAATCAACATATCCAGTTCGAATTTGATAATCTAAATTTTGATGACATGTAATATCAAAGAGTGTCACATCGTACAATAAAGAAGATTTTAACTTTTTTGCGGCTTCATTGCTTTCTTGAGCAATTCTAGTACGTGGTATATGAAAGAAAACGCACAATGTGGAGACATTGAGAGGGACCATAGTCACCATACTAAGGCAACAAATTAATAAAACAAAGCCAGTTCAAAAATGGGAAATACAAAGTTTTATTATTGAGTACTCTCAAACAACCCAATATAAGGATTCAAAGGATACAAGGAGATGAGACATAACAACAAAAAAGAGGATAGGAATTAAGTTCTCGTCTTTGCTGTTTGGTCTCTTGTATTTGTAACGGTTAATAATAAATAATCAATATGGCATCAACACCGTTTGCTTTTGTCGAAAATTATGGCTACAAGATTATCATCGTTGCAAAGAACAGAAATTGGTGATGTATTTCGTTATAAAACTTGCATTTTTAAAAGTCATTCCTCATAAATTATCGGTGGGGTTTGTGAGTGTAAATTTGCATAGTATATAAAATATAATGTCTTTAGATAAATTTAACCACAGAATTTGCGACGAAAAAATTCCTCATAAAATTAGTTTTAGTTTTAGTTTTAGTTTTTTTAATGTTAAAAAAACGATTTGAAAGAGATTATAATAAAGAGTTGTATTGCCTTTAACCAAGAAAATTATAATGCATTTCACGGTATTGTTCAGTTCTAATATTTAAATTGGAATACCTAATTCGTTTAACGAAAAATAAGTTGACACGTGCTGGAGTGGATTGTAGTAAGAAAGAACATCCTTAATGGATGGTTTATTTTTATTCTTAAAGGGTAGTTCATTTTATTCTCACAAGCCAACTCATTTAAGCCCACGAGAGACTCACATGAGTGATTCGCTGCTCGGCTCTCACCCCGTAGCTCGACTCACTAGTTGGGCTAGTCAAGTGGCTAGTCAAGTTGGCAAATGGCTCACCCCACTCGATACCCATATGGTAAATTAGGATGGGTTGGGTGAGATGAGAGCGTGGGTGGGTGGGGCTGGATGGGTGAGCTTGGTTGGGGAAGATGAGAATTTTCTATTTTTTTATTTTTTCTATTTTTTTATGTTTTAATATGTATATGATTTTCTAAGTGAGATTTATTTATGCAATTTGAAAAGTTATGGAACTTTATTTATAACTTTCCTTAATTTTTGTTGGATGATGCTGCTTGTGCATAAAAATGGTATACAAAGAATTACATAACATAATGTGAAGGAAAAAAATTTGATGAAAAAGTTGATTGTTTTTTAAATTGACAAATAGTATAGTGTCATGTAATATTATGTAATTCATTGTGTAAACTTTTATGTACATATAGTAAGATCTTTTTTTTTTTTTTTTGTTTTAGTACTTTCTTTTATTTTTGTTTATTAAAAGAGAAGTGCAAACCTATCATTTAATGGTTAGAATGGAGAGAATGACAAATTTTGCTACATAATTGAAAGATTGATGATGAAATTATATTGCTATAAAAAATTGAAGATAGATTTACATTTTGCAAAGGTTGAGGACGAAAAATATAAATTTCTCATTTTCAATCTACATAATTAGTCTACAAATTTTTCTTCTCATTATGATCTTATCTCTATCATCAATTATATGATGCACACTCAAGTATTGATGGAACGCTTGCTTGTAAGATTTTTTGTTTCAACCATGCACTGCTTAGAGAAACTCAGCATCTTATTCTTTATTTTTATTTTTTTCTCAAGAACTAAACACAGGATACATTTATTTGGACAATCGCAGAAAGAATAAGAAAGTTCATTTTGGAATCTCACAAAATATAGTTGTAGCTTTCAATAATTTCTTCATCTGTTGACGTCTTGAAGACATGTTAATTAGTTGTATCTTGGTTATGAAAATAAAAAGAATTTTCGAAGACGGTATTCTATGTCATTCCTTAGTTTGGTGCACATGCTAATATAACATTCTTGAGATTATTCTTTACGATTTTTGAAAATGAGGACGCAACAAAAAGCGCGTACCAATTTTTGGAGCTTTTGGCCGATCTTTTATTAAAACTTAAAAAGTAACGTAAAATGACATTTGTTACATTTAAATATTGAACAATAATAAAGAAAAGAGACATGAAAAATTTTTCTTTTATTTTTCCAATTAAACGTACTTATCATTAGATCATATATTCTTAACAATTATAATTTCCCCAATTAATTTTTGCTTAGAAATATAGATCCCTAGACAATAAATGACCACCTTATTTTTTTTCTTTTGAACATAAAGTGACTACTTTGTTTTAGTAGAAAAGTAAAAATATATTCCAATAAATTACTTATCCTTAGATCATGCATTCTTAGCAATTATAATATCACTAATTAATTTTTACTTTAAAATATGGATCCCTAGATAATAAGTGACCACCTTATTTCTTTTTCTTTTGAACATTACTTGACTTGGTACGATTCCATGTAGGCATGAAATATTTTATGTATGAGAGCATTCTTTCATTAATTATATGAATTTGAACTAAATAAGATGATTATAAAGTATACCGACTATTACAGTTGTACATAAAAATATCAATTCGAAAGTCGTCCCCCTTTTTATCCACCCTTTTTCGCTTTATATTGGCATGCGAACTTAAACAAACTATCGTGATCATATCAAGTTACAGTGTTCTAACCTAGGAACTAAACGCGTGATACATTTATTTGGACAATTGCAGAAAGGAATAAAAAAGTTCATTTTGGAATCTTACAAAATATGGTTGTAGCTTTCAATAATTTCTTCATCTGTTGAAGTCTTGAAGATATGTTAATTAGTAGTATCTTGGTTATGAAAATAAAAAGAATTTTCGAAGGCGGTATTATATGTCACTTCTTAGTTTGGTGCACATGCTAATAGAATTTTCTTGAGATTATTCTTTAGGAATTTTGAAAACAAGTGCGCAACGAAAAGCACATACCAATTTTTGTAGCTTTTGACCAACCTTATATTAAAGCTTAAGAAATAACGTAAAATGACATATGTTACATTTAAATATTGAACAATAATAAAGAAGAGAGACGCACAAAATTTTCATCTTTTGTTTCTTCCAATTAAACGTACTTATCGTTAGATCATACATTCTAAGCAATTCTCCCGAATTAATTTTTACTTAGAAATATACATCCTAAGAAGTTACCACCTTTTTTTTTCTTTTGAACATAAGGTGACTACCTTGTTTTAGTAGAAAAGTAAATATGTTACTTATCCTTAGATCATGCATTCTTAGGAGTTTTATATCCTTAATTAATTTTTTCTTTAAAATATGAATCCCTAGATAATAAGTGACCACCTTATTTCTTTTTCCTTTGAACATAAAGTGACTACCTTGTTAGAAGAGTAAAAATATATTCTAATAATGAAATATAAAACATGAAAAATCTAAATGTTCATTACTTGACTTGGTAGGATTCCATGTAAGCACGAAATATTTTATGTTTTGAGAGCATTATTTCATTAATTATATGAGTTTGAACTAAATAAGATGATTATATATAAGGTATACCAACTATGACAATTGTACATAGAAATATCAATTCGAAATTCATCCCCCTTTTCATCCATCCTTTGTCACTTTATATAGGCATGTGAACTGAAACAAATCATTATAATCATGTCAAGTTATAGTGTTCTAACCTGGGAACTTGTGCAGCTCCCATTTGATGAAATTTGATTAGTTGTTAAGGTTAGCTGTGACGGGTGATGATAACACTTATATCTTAGACATATGTTTTAAGTTGTCTTGTCACTCTCTTGATTGTTTGGTCTGACGACACTGCCGTCAAGGAATAACGCTTCTATTGTGTGATAATGATGTTTCCTTATTATGTCTCTTGTAGTTTGATTCCTACCTCCATCAGTTGGCTAGTAGCCAAAGGCATCGACTTAATCATTCTAAATCTCTTGAAAGGTAGGCTTCTTTGATCAAGTCAAATGAAGGCCAAACTCATTCGACGTGGAATCTCATATAGACAGCAACAATTTTTTTCTCCTCAAGCACACGTATATCTATATTAACATTTTTGATGAGGTGGTTATGTTACTTCACAAATAATACAACAATAAAAATATTATTATTATCTCATATAGTAATTTATATTTTTGTTTCTTTTTTATGTACCTTGGGAAATAAAATATATTAACATTTTTTATTTCATTAATTAGTTTCCCTTTTTATTGTATTGAATTGAGGTGGTCAACGTCATGAGATTGTGATCCATGAAATGTGTGCACGACAATTGACTCGTAGCTCGTGAGTTGAAACCTTCCAAACACACCACATGAGCCTTGCACTCCCCCCGATAATTAGTATTGTTAAAACAATTTGTCCTGCGGTATGTTGGTTTCTTGATATAAAACGATATTTACGATTTTTTCTCCAAAATACCCCTACACTTGTTGGATTTCAATGCACATCATATCGGTAATATTCTACAAGTTAAAGAGTAAATCGGTAAATTCAGTTTATATTACCTATATTTAATCGATAACTCGAAAATATACAAATGAGTGCGTGTGTTCCCCTCCAACTTAACATCACATCATAGTTAGGATTTTGGAGTTTTGGGTGCTGCCAAAGTGCTCACTAAATTCAAGATTTTGATTATGAGAACGTTATTCCAAGTGGCAATTAATGGTAGGTTCTCTTTAAGAATATGTTTGATTACTCTTAAGAACATAATTGGGATATTTTTTTAGTAAACGTTCACGTGCATACACTTTGGAGTATATAAATTCTTCGTATGTCGTTGAACAATAAGTTAGTCATTTCCATGAAGAGTTTCATCAATTCAGTATACTAAAAAAATTGCTCAATTACTCATAAGATCGTAAGATGGGATCTTGTTTTGAAATAAAATATGGGTTTAGGTAGCCATTAGGTAAATACTTTGAATTTCAAAAGAATAAGTAGAATGCAAGAGTAATTTTGATTTATATAGTCGAAAAAAATCTTCTATTGTTTTGACTTTATTGTAAATGATACCGTCCTCCCTTCATGTGAACAAAAGCAATATTGAAAATACATCCACCATAAACATGACCGATGAATTGTGGGTTGGGAAGGTGGAGTAAAGAAAGTTATACGATCAGATCTCAACAACGACAACAATTTAGATTGATGTTAACTTGCATGATTTTCATAAATCNGTTAACTTGCATGATTTTCATAAATCTAAGTTTTTTAAGTTAGGCATTACTTTTCAACTTATACTTGTGCCTAAGAACTGAAATCTAAATGGGGTTTTACGAAGACAATATGAAAATTTATCAAATGTTTGAACAGATCATATCTTTAGGAATTTATTGTACATTTATAACAGTGTTCTAAAAGGCGAGCCTAGGCGGCTGTCTGGGCATGGCCAAAACGACAAGTCAAGTGGATTAGTTTCTTATTTAACGGTCAACGACAATTGTTGACCGCTAAAACGTGCCTAGGCGCAATTATGCGGGCCTTACCTTATTCTTCATTTTTTTTTTTTTTTACAATTATTTGAAGTTAAAAATTATTAAATGCTAATTTTTAGTTAACTTGCATGATTTTCATAAATATAAGTTTTTTAAGTTAGGCATTACTTTTCAACTTGTGCCTAAGAACTGAAATCTAAATGGGGTTTTACGAAGACAATATGAAAATTTATCAAATGTTTGAACAGATCATATCTTTAGGAATTTATTGTACATTTATAACAGTGTTCTAAAAGGCGAGTCTAGGCGGCCGTCTGGGCATGGTCAAAACTAGAGGTGTCAAGACGGACGGGCCGACCAGACCCGTGAAAACCGGCTCGGATCGACCCGGGACCGCGGGCCAACCCGTGACCCGAGCGGGCGGTTCACGGGTCAAGGAGGTGTGACCCGCGGGCTTTGCGGGTTGCACCTTCACGGGCCGCGGTTAAACGCGACCCGTGAAAAAAAAAATTAAATATTATATTTTCGTGAAAAAAAAAAA
>CAIGRQ010044040.1:0-11683 GCA_903798375.1 Fraxinus sp. D2006-0159
TACACAATCCGTTAAAACAACAAATGCCGTTAGTTTTTCCGTTAAAAACAAGAAATTCCGTTACTTAGCCACTTTTAATATATAGTTGCTTGATTACATTTTAAAATAGAGCTAATTTCACCAATGACCACTAAAATTTGTAAGAAAATTTAAATCAATCATTAAAAAGATTTCTTACTTTATTATAATGGATAGTTACTTTTTTATTAATCTAATATGTTATATGATATTAGGCTATAAGGTGCCAAAAAATAAAATAAAAAATCGAGCCGGCTCGGCCCGCTAAAGCTCTGTTCGAAAGCTCCCGAGTCTCATTTTTTTGGTTGGGCTCGGCTCGGACCCAAAAAAGCTCGAGCTCGGCTCGGCTCGTTGACATAGCTACATTTAATCCACTCTATTATACAAAAATATTATTGGATAAATTAAGAAGAAAAAAAGAGGCCATATTGTATGTTAGTTTCGGTTTCAAAAACTAAAATTATATAATATTAACATATATATTACTTGGGGTGGATTTTTAATGAATTTTATTTATTTAATTAGTGCCTAATGAAGAAATGACTTTTGGACGTGCTGAAAAATAATTTAATCATGACATCATCAAGGTTGAATTATTGACATGGGCGAATTAAACAATATTAGGAAATTATTATTATTAAAATAAATCGATGGGGTTCTGAAGCAGTTCGCCTCTCCTAAAGGCTAAGGCCGTGAACCATGGCTCAATTTTGGGTGATAATTCATCTGATGCACACTCTTATGTTTTTGTCTAATGGTTCTTTAAAATCCTCAAAAGATCAAGAAAGTTTATGGCTATTATTCGTTTTCTAAGACACAAAACATGCAATTAGGGTTTGGTTGTGAGGCCAACTTCATTCAAATAAAGTAATTTTAATATAATTATTTATATTCTCTCTTTGAAAATGGTAGGAGTATCCCTAGATTCCTAACTAAACTTCAATACTTAATTACGGAGCTTAAGTAACTAAAGGAAACATTTTACAGGATAAATAAGTAGCTTGAAATAGTGGAATTTCAACACTTGTTCATTAAAAATTATATGCCAAGTGCAATTCCACTCAAATGATTTAAAAGTTTAAGGATTCCTAATTATCTATGCCTCACTTTAATTCATGCACTTGTTAATTAAACAAGATATTCTTAAAAAAATAAAAAAAATAAAAACAAAAAACAATGTGCCTCATTGTCTACTCACGTCAACACGTATTTGGGAGAGACAGGCTGTCCCATTATTGTCATAAAGAAATATTAATTAATTAAGAAAAATAATAATAATGATAATAATTCAAGATAGTACAATTATGGAACGTGTTGTTCTAGTTGAACACACATTGCTGTGCCAGACAAAAGAATCTATCAGATCTGGTTAGCACATGACAGTATAAAAAAGAATGTCGCTTTAGGTCTCATAGTAATTGGGTTTGGTTAAGCGGATTTTCACTTGCTATGTATTCTTTGACCTTCTACTTGAGATTAACAAATTCCTCATATCTAATCAAAATTATTCCTCCTAAACTCACTAGATCGAACTTCAAAAAACACTATTAGAAAGGGAGGCAACAAAAACGAAATTCTAGCAACGATCCACTTTTGTTATTACCAACGTATGAACAACAAAATTGTCATAGGAAGACTTCCGTTGGTACAATTTCATTGCAAATTCATTGGTAAAAATTTAAAATAAATAATTTACCAACGGATCTTCTAACAAATAATTCTCTCTCAAATACGGAAGGTCATGAAGGAAAAAGATCTCTTCCCCCTATTTGTGCCCTCTCACTAGTGATTACTCCCTATTCGGCTTTTATAGTTGAAACATGTATAAAAATGGTAAAAACAATAAAAAATAAAAAATAAAATTGTTGTTATATATATATATATATATAGAGAGAGAGAGAGAGAGAGAGAGAGAGAGAGAGAGAGAGAGAGAGAGAGAGAGAGAGATGTATTTTTTATTGAGAACCAGAGTCCTATATTGTGAAAAATTAGAAATAGAATGGTAATAATTAATAGGGTTGTAGGAATATAATTGTTATTCATTAATAAATATATGATTTACAACACTCTTCCTTGAATCACATATTACAAAATATTTGTTTCGTTAAAATATTGTCAAGAAAACTGAATGGGACTAAATTTGAACAAAGGGTACATATTCTCCCCTGATTTCTTAATAAATGAAAATTGTTGTATGAGCCATCCATATCTTGTATATAATGTCTTTAATATTGCAATTCTAGATAAGCATATGTTTCATGTTGTCTTATTATATTTCTCAAGCAAATCGTCTTAATTTATAGATGATATTTATCAATCTTTGTTTGTCTTTAATCACACGATGATTTGTTGAAAAATAGATTGTGTTGTTGATATTTTCGGAAGTCATATACAATTGTAACATATAAGAATATTATTTTGAGGGTAACCATCTTGTATGTTAATTACACAAAGGATATATCTCGTTAAAACCTTATAAGAAAAAACTCCGTGAACAAATTTCTAATAAAGAAAAAAGAATACATTATTCTTTTGAGTACGCTGTAAAAATTGCCTCATTAAAAACCTTGCTAGGAAAACCAATGGGACAAAACATTGGTCAAGGAAAGAAAAGTATAACGCGTGTTTATTTCCCTCACTATAATATTATTTGAATTATATGCTTGAGGGATATTAAATCTTTTAGGACAACATTAATAGTCATGCCAATTGTATTGGCTATAATTGCATTTCAAATATAATGAATCGTCAAGATAATAAGATATGGACTTTTGATTGCATCCACCACGGTCTTTGCAAAATTTATTATTTTGAGATTCATGCTTTACAAATGAAGAATTCATTTTTCATATTTCTTTTTCGCATAAGTATACACCATTAAGTTTTCGGATTGCAGGTCCAGAAACTTCAAGTTTCTCTAATAAGTTTAATTTTGAAAGGATTGCGTCCTTTTATTTGGCTAGTTATTTCTTTGATTGATATGACTCAATAAACTTATTTCAATACTCTCGCTATTCATAATATGAAATGGTACATTATGTACAAAATATTGTTAATATTTTTTCTTTTCGATTCTATTTTTCTTATAACGATATAACTTATTAAGATATCTCTATTTTCAACATTTCAGTTAGCTTAACATTGTTTGGTGTTTTATATTTTGTTATGTCTATATACTATCCAAAAGTATAGACTTCCTAACCATCTTTACTATTTGCTCCAATTTTCTTTAGAAAATACTTGTCTTGGAATCGAATGTTATCACGCTTCAAGCGTGTCATTGATTTTGTTAGGTCTAATGTTATTGGCTATTCTCATGTTCAAAATCATTTTTATTGAATTATAGTCAAAGTTAAAGAGTCGTAGGTTGGTATTATATGTCTTGAAGGAGTCAAAAATAAACCAAAGAGAAGAAATTGCAGCAAAAATGCTCGTTAAACACCCACAGCCCGTTCGAGTAGAAATTGCAGTGAAGGAACCACTTGCTCGGCGCGATCCAGGCGCCTGAATGGTGGCTTACTGCTTGCTGGCTATGAGGAATGGTGTTGGAGAAGTGGAGTTTTGTACGAAAATCATTGTTCACGTAAATAGCTTGTTTTACAGTCTAAACAATGTCACATACTTAATCTTATATATAACCAAGCCATAATTTGTCTTAGACATATCTGAATTATCTTTTACCATTGGCTGAGTCTTAATTTTATTCAAAAGAACATCCTATAGAGATCAAACATCAATTTTATAATTATCTTGATTCAACCACAAGATCAACACACAAAAGATAAAAAAATCTAACATAAAAAACTATTACCTTCTTCAATAAGCCTTCAGAGTTCTGAAATTGGGAAGAGAAAGCCCGAGTTCTAGTTGTTCCGGAAAGAGTTCATTTTTGGTAATTCACGTGGAGGGAAACAAAAGTCCGAGTTCGGAAAGTGTTGAAGGCACAATCGAAGAGGTTCTTCGATGATTTATAGGTTGGGTGGTCAGAATCCACTAATGTTTAGTTGTATCTAAACCAACTGTAAATACTCTTTTCTAGTGGATTTTTTTTGCAAGGTTTGCTCGAAGGGATTTCATCTACGCGTAGAGTTCTTCAGACTTCGTTACCAAATTTGGTGTTCTTTATTTTTATGCTTTTTATCTATATTACATGATTGACAAACAAGATTTAAAATTTTTTAAGTGAAAAATATTAGAATTTGACCACAAGCCAATTATTACATGGAGAACTTGATATTGTCATGATGCTTAATAGCATTTTCTTAACAAAAATGGAAAGCACTTTGATCTCGATAGTAATAGTTAAAAAATTAATTGGAGGCATCTAACAATAAATTGTGTTAAATCATTTATCATCATTCCAATCAATATTTATCAGAATTTTGATATATAGACCACCCCCTAGCATTGATAAGACGCACTGTCTTGATTGTATAATTTGAATATTACGCTCATAATTTAAAATTTGAATAGTAATTTCTGACACTTCAACTTGTGAACATCATGCAATCATATAATAGATGTATCATATCTATTAGATAAAAAAATCTATAGATGGTTAACATGGAGGTGACAAAACCCCATATATCATCCTGATTAATTTTGAAGATTATAATAATTTAATCCCAACATCAGCTAGTGATGGTCAATGACAAACTTAAAACAACATAATATGTGAATTCATTGGATTGAAGAATCTTTTGGTTCTTCATTAAACATCCATTCAAACTATTAATAATTTTTCGCATTATTATTTCTCTGGGATGGTCTTACTGGTCATGCCAAATAATATAATCAAATTGAACTTCAATTCAATATAAGATACATCAATTATACTAATTAACATACAACTAACTTCAAAGGTATCTTTTGTGTTTAGTGGAGAACAAATTACCAAAAGTAATAAGTTTGTCCCTCAATATCTCACAATGTTAACTCTTTTGGAGCTTTGAATAAGAATTGTGTTTCTTCCAGATCAACACGATATTCTTTTAAAATATTGATTTCTATAAATTGATTCAAAAATTCTAAAGTATTCTTCTATAATAGTTAAATATTATAATCGCGTTTTGTCCTGAATAACAATTGATTATTCATCTAGTATTTAAATTTTATATAAACTTATGCTTCTTTTGGACTAATAAGTCAATAAGTACTCAATATTCTTACTCAAGAGAGAGTGTTGAATAATTTAGGAACATTGATTCAACAATATTTCGCCGTGTTGTTAAAGTAGAACTAAGTTTAAAACGAATTATTACATAGGGATTCGTGATCATAGTACATTCATCATAAATTAAAAAACTTCAACTTACATTTAACGCCGTTTGCATTTAATTTAGTTAAATCATTTGTAATTGCATGCTTACTATTATTTTAGTTATAATTTCATCAAAACAAACACGTTATTTTATTCTAGTTTCGGTAAAGGTCAAGGTAATAGGAATTGAACTAATTAATCTTCGTGGGACGATACTCGGACTCAAAAAGTTTACTTTTTACTTGTTAAAGAACCGTACACTTGCCGTGATTTTTATTCGAAATATATTTTCGTGAACATATTTTTGGCGTTGCTGCTGGAGATTGAGTTTAGTTTGATTTTATTTACTTCGACACTAAGTCGAACATTTTTATTTATTTATTTCATTTCACTTTCGTTTTCTAAGTGCTACTATTGTTTCTCTTTTGGAGATTGAATGTGATGGTCACTTGACGGTGAATTGAGTCAATTGATCCAGAATTCGAACACACCTTTCATAGTAGGCTAAGGGAAGCAAGAGCAACACAACAAAAAGATAAAAAATAGCAAGTACAAATGGCTAACGAGCAAAACAATCAAGTAGTTCAGGTTAATGAAGAGGAAGCTATTGATGAGGGAAATATACTTGTTGGAGATTTCATGACACCACAGATCATTCAGTGTCAATCCAGCATCATCTACCCTCCGTTTGGACAGTCTAGTTTCCAGCTAAAGACCAACATTATACATTTATTCCAGAATGGACATTGGTTTTATGGCAGAGCCAAAGAAAATCCTCATACACACATCTCCCGACTCTTGGAGATATGTCAACATTTTTTATATCAAGGTATTTCAGATGATGCTATTAGACTGAGGCTATTTCCACACACTTTGTGTGATAAAGCACTTGAATGGTTAGACTCTCAACCCATCGCCAGTATCGGCACGTGGAATGATTTACCCCAAAAGTTCTGTACAAAATTCTTCCCACTAGCCAAGATAGCAAAATTAAAGCATTATATGTCTATCCTCTACCAAAGCAAATCAGATTCTTTTAATGAAGCTTGGAACAGGTTCAAGAACATGTTACAGAATTGTCCTCATCACGGTATTAGCAGAGGACTTCAAGTCCAATATTTCTATGCGGGTTTGCTTCCATCGTTCAAAAGCATGGTGGATTCTTCATCTAACGACTCCTTATCTACAAAGACAATTGACGAAGCTTTGAAATTATTCGAGTAAGTGGCTACAACTTCAGCCATGTGGGCTTCTGAGTGAATGGTTCAAAAGAAAGCGTCGGGTGTATACGAGTTAGATGCTTACTCAACTTTATGTGCGAAGATAGACTCATTATTTCATAAGGTGGAAAGCAAATCACAAATAGGCAATATAGTACAAGCCATAAAGCTAAGTTGGGAAGAGTGTAGGGTAGATCATAATACAGCTTATTGTCCTATTATGTCACAAGGTATGGAACAAGTGGATTTTGCACAATGGGAACAACTTCAACAAAATAATCCACTCATGCTCAAACTATTTGATTATCTAATTGCCAATTCTCATATAATACTTGATTGGATGCTTAATGTGTTTACCCACTTTAAAAACTATTGGAAGACTCGTTTTGCTCAAATCTACTCTGAACAAGCTTTTACTTGAGCATTTTTTCAGTTTTAAAATAGATCTTTCAAAAGATCTTGATGCCAATTTAGATGTGTTTAACAAATTTGTTCAAGATATTATTAACTGTGAAGAGTCAGTGTTTGAAACTTATAAGGCTATAATCTTGCTTAATTCCATACCTGATACTTATAAGGAAGTTAAGAATGCAATTGTATATAGTAGGGACATTTTGACGCTTGAAATTATCATTGACTCACTTAGAAGTAAGGAAATTGAGATTAAAACTAAAAAACCTGATATGACAGGCAATGAGATTCACATGATGAGTGGTAACATGGGACATTTTATAAAAAATTGCTATAGAGAGAAGGGTAAACTAAAGGTTAAGGAAAAAGATGAAGTAAATGTGTTGTCTTCTGCTCCCAATACTAATGGTGGTGAAGTTTATATAATTACAAGTTCTGTTGATTATCCTATTGAATTGAATCTAACTACCAATTCTCATTTGTATGAGTGGATACTTGATTGTTGTGCATCTTTTCATGTGACTTCACAGAAGGACTGGTTTGAAAATTTGCATGAATTAAATGATGAACATGTTGTGCTATGTGACAATTATGCTTATAGTGTTGTTGGAATTGGTAATACTACTTTAAAGTTTGACACTGGTTTTGTGTATACTTTAAAAGATGTTAGATATATACCTGGATTGTCTAGGAATTTAATTTCAGGAAAACTTGAGAAATCTGACTTCACTGGTAAAATTGGAAATGAAATTTTAAAATTGGTTAAGGGTGCACTTGTTTCCATTAAGGGAATCAGTTTAAATGATATTTAGATCATTATTAGGGAAGTGATAAGAGGTTTAGATGCATCTATTTCTTCTATTAAGGCTGATCACATACATAAATGGCACAGTAAACTAGCACATGTAGGTATTAAAGGGCTTAAACTTCTATGTACTTTTGGTAATAATTGTGTATATGATTTATCTTTTTGTGATCACTGTATGCTTGGTAAGTATCATAGAACTTCTTTCTCCACAAGTGTTCATAAACTAAAGGCATGCTTGAATATATGTAATCAACCTTGTGGGGTCCTGCTAGTAATCCCACCTCTGATGGAAATAGGCATTTATGTCTATTATTGATGATCACAAGAGATAATCATGAGTTTATTTTTTAAAGAATAAGTTTGATACTTTCCACAGTTTCAATAATTGGAAAAGACAAGTTAAGAACCAAACTGGCAAGAGGATCAAGTTTTTTTAGAACTATTAATGGCCTAGAGTTTTGTAACACTGAATTTGACATGTGGAAAGAAAATAGAATAAAAGGGCATAAGATTATTTTTTACGCTTCCCAGCAAAATGAGTAGCTGAAATGATGAATAGAATCATGCTTGATAAAGTACGCTGGATGATGTTAAGTTCCGGTGTTCCAAAATCGTTTTGGGGCGAAGATGTTATGACTGCTTGTTATTTGATTAAGTTGACTCCATCTGGTGCATTGAATGGTGATTCTCCTTATGAAAAATGATTTGTAAACTAAGTGGTTATTTTGTGTTTAGAGCTTTTGGTTGTGCTATATTTTCTCATCAGAGTGAGAAAAAGTTTGAACCGATACTAGGCTATCCTAAGGGTGTCAGAGGTTACATGTTATGGGACAAAAGCTAAGAAAGGGTTAAGATCATAGTGAATATAGATATTACATTCAATGAGGGCCAGATGACATGCCTTAAAATTGAGTCTAAGCCTATAAGTGAAAAAGAACAAGGTGAAGAAAGAGATCAATTGAAGGTGGAGTAAGGAAAATTCAGTACATCTGTCCATGGTACTGATAGTGAGGTAGAGACTCAAGTTCAGCAACCTAAGATAGAAAATAGAAAGGAAACAATGATAGAAGAGCATCCGAAGAAGAGAATCCCTTAGCAAATTATAATTTAGCTAGGGAAGAGAGAGAATACAGTCAAGGGCATCTAAACGATTTGGATATGAGTTCAAGATAGATTTTGCTCATGCTAGCTATGAGGAGCTAGTTGCTAGAGAGTCAAAAACCTTTGAGGAGTCGATGACGAGTGAAAATGTTAAAGAGTGATCTAGTACATAGACCTAAGAATAAATCTATAGTTGATGGTAAGTGGGATTTTAAAGTTAAAGTGGGTAATAGCGCATTTGAACCCATAAGATTTAAAGTTAGGTTAGTGGCTAAGAGGTACACATAGAATGAGGATATTGATTATAAAGAGATTTTTTATCAGTTGTTAAGTACACTACCATTCGGGTCATGCTTGCATTGGTTGTACATTTTGACTGGGACCTTGAAAAAACTTCTTTACATGGTGAATTTGATGTACAAATGTTTATGAATCAACCAAAAGGTATTAAAGATAACTAAAGGATCATGTGTGTTTAAAGATCTTTATATGACCTAAAACAATCACCTAGACAGTGGTATAAAATATTTGAATATTTTGTACTCACTATAGGGTTTCAAAAGAGTAAGTTTGATTGTTGCTTGTATTTCCAATATGATTATGCTAATAATGACTGTTTTTTTTATTGCTATATATGGATGATATGCTTAGTTGGTTTATCACCTAAGTGGATAAACAAGATAAAAACAAAATTGAATGGCTAATTTGACATGAAATATCTAGGCAAAGCTAAGAGAATCCTGGGTATGGAAATTGAAATAGATAGGTCAAATGCTGCTTTGTTTTGCATCTGTCCTCTTATATTTCAAAAATGTTGAAAAGATTTGGCATGCATGATTGCAAATCTTTACATTACCTTCAGCTAATCATTTTGTATTATCTAAAGATTAGGTTCCTTGTAATGAAAAAGAAATAGAATACATGAGTATGAGTTCATACTACATGTATTTGACGGTTTGCACTAGAACGGATTTATCCTTTGCTGTTAGTACTCTTAATAGGTACATGTCTAATTCGGGTCCCAATCATTGGGAAGCCTTAACATGGATGTTAAGATATTTAAAAAGGACTAGTGATAACGGTTTAAAGTTTGGTGCTAATAAAGAAGGTGTGAAATTGAAGGGCTTTGTTGATGCGGATTATGCAGGGGATAGGGATAATAAAAAATCTACTTCTTCCTATGTGATTACTTACGCATTAGTTGGAAATCACGGTTACAACACATAATTACATTATTCACTACAAAACTAGAATATATTGATGCCACTGAAGCAATTAAAGAGGTTTTGTAGCTTGAAGGTTTGCTTCATGAACTTTGTGTTCTAAATGATTATGTAGTAGTATATTCAAATAGTCAATCTTCTATACATCTATGTAAAATCCTATTTTTCACAAACGCACCAAACACATTGATGTTAGGCCACATTTTATTAGAGATGTTGTATCATAAGAAATAGTAAAACATGAAAAAGTCCATACAAAATATAACCCCTCGGACATTAGCACTAAAGTGTTGCAATTGGTGAAGTTTAGAAGTTGCAATGATTTTCTAAATATTTGTGGAGGTAAATAATTTCCAATTTTATCGGTTCTCCTCTTTTGGAATTATCACTAATTGGTGATAATGCTTTCTTGCATGTTCTTGGCAACAAAGTAGAGGTTTGTTGGGCAAATTATTGTAAAACGACTTCTCGAACTATGATGTAACTTAGTATAATTTTTTAGTAGGCAAAACACACTACAATCTTATGTTCTTTGTGGGCAAAACGAAAGCAACTGAAGTAGATATCCATTGAACTTTTTAGGTTGGTCTTTCATAGTGGTGTTGATTGATTTGGGTATTTATTGAGCCCAAAAATTGCCTTGGTGATCTCCAATTCCACATAACATATTAGTTAATCAGAATCTTGGAGAGTAAATAGCCAATTTTTATGATTTCTTGGAGTAGTTAAGTTTCTTTTAGATGTTGCTGATCTGAAAAAGAACAACCTCGTGGAAGCTTAAATTATTAGTTGTACGACTTTCTTGGAAACCTTAAGAGATTAACTATATTGTACAAAATTCTAAGAATAAGAAAACCAAAACATTGAACTGGTAATCTCTAAAGATTATTAAAAGAGAACATAACAGTTGATAGAATTATAGGTGGCTTGAATTTGGGGCTATCAAACAGACTTTCTTTCTTTATATATATATATATATATATATATATATATATAAAATCTTGATCGTCATCTGAACAGTTGGTCATATTATATAGTTAACCAATTTTTCTTTACATTTACATTTGGATCCAAAAGTAATCCTTTTGTTAGTACTAGTGTGTACTTCAGAAAATTTGTTTAGCACATCTCCAAGTCACCAGCATATCCTAGAGAAGTTAGATTCGCGGCAGCATTTTGCTAGTGTCCCAATGTACCTGATATGTGGCCATGCAAAACATTTTTGCAAGGGGGAAGTAGGGCTGTGTACAAAAACTCGAAACCGCGGATCCGACCCAACCCAACCCGATTCGGGTCGGGTTGGGTCGGTTTTGATTTAAAATGAGTTGGTCAGGTCGGATCATAATTTAAACCATTTCAAACTGACCCAATCCGTTATCAAAATCTGTAACCTTAATACGTTCGTGAAGTCCTCCCAACTTCAAACCCCACATCCCTCTCCTAAGATCTCCTCTTCGGCGGCTCTTCTAGACACTGATGAGAAATCAATGGATGCTCTTGGATGTCAACTTAAACAAGGTCAAGAAGGGTACTACCGCTAAGAAAGGTAATAGGAATCTATTTTTGGAGTAGCCTAACTTTGATTTTCATTTCTTAGTCTGATTGAATTTTCTTTTATTAGGTATAGATCTGATTATATTTC
>CAIGRQ010044049.1:467-12599 GCA_903798375.1 Fraxinus sp. D2006-0159
AATACGATTATTTCTCTTTTTTTTTTTTTTTTGGACGTAGGAATCCGTTGTCGCTACCCGTGAGTGCACACTGGGTAAACATCGCTCCATGTGTCGTAGCCCGTAAACCACACAGAAGAGATAAACCGCACTAGGCAAACCCGGTGCGAGGACTCTATCAAGGAAGTGTTGGCAGAGATTCAAACTCGTGACCTTCGATCTCCGCATTCACTAGCTCCACCAATTCGGCCTCCTCCGAAGGGGTTACAATTACTTCTTTCTGACAGGTACAAAATTTGTTAATTAATAGAAGCTCGGGAAACAAAATTCCAACGAAAGAATTTGAAACATAAACGTGAAAATAAATTAAAGTTAAGAGATTTTCATTACAATAAAAATGTGATACAACTAATCAGAAATATGTATGAATATAATTACCCTAACATTAAAAATCGTATACCATGATAATTATTTTTTGAACGATTGTACTCTAACTATACTTCAATAATTTCAATAATATATTTAATATTTTTTTTTTCAACACAATGATAAATTATTATTAATGATTTATTAATTGACATTTTAATTAACATTCACGCTAATGTATAGTAGTTAACATTCATCTTCATTTATGCATTATATTGTTATTAATATAGTTCAAAATAATTATTCAATGACGACTATTTCAAAATGTTTTCAATTCATTTTTTATTTGGACAATAACTCATCGTGATCGTCACTTACCTTTAATTATCTATATAATATATATTTTTTTAATAAAACTTATAAATGCAATTTCATTATTCAAATCGTTCTACGCGTCACATGTACGTCAGATATAATCTGGACGGTTTCAAATGACTGTTTTGCCTAATGCAAATATTTATCCATTAAACTAAATTAAAAAATAAAAAATAAAAAATTTGCAGGCCCATATACGCTGAAATAATCCATGTTCACTTTAATAAATCTTCGATTAAGTGTCAAATGTATAGTTGTTAATTAAAGTGAACTGCAAGTGACGTGATGAAAAAACTTAGGGCATGTTTGATTGGCCAATTTTTTCCATAGAATCCACTTTTAGCTTGTTTGATGGCTTTTTTTTTTTTCCCCTATAATTCATTTTCTTGCTTTGTCATCACGTGACTGATTCTCTTGGTTTTGGTGAATTTGTTTTACCACCTTTTAGGTGGTTTTTTGTTTTTCATCTTTTTTTTACTTTTTTTTTTTTTGGCAATAGATACAAAATCTATACGCAAATTGTAAAAAATGATTATTCCTTAGATTGGCAATTTTCATGTAAAACAAAGTTAAATGAACACCAAAAGATAGAAAATTTCAACATTTTTCAGGTGAAAAATTATACCAATCAAATACAATTAATTGATAATTCCCAAAAAAACAATTCTAGACAATTCAATTCCCTGTAATTCATTTTCTTTCCACCCAATCAAACGGACCTTTAGTCTATAAATTGCTGGTTTATCCATTCTTCTACTCCTAGTAGTAGTTGTCGTTGCAAATAGGATCGAGCCTGTTTAATCTCCTTGACTGAACCACAGACTTGTTTGTAGTTTTGCACGGTTGAGTACTAAAAGTTGGATACATCATACATTCTTTAAAAATAATAATAATAATAATAAAGAAGTAATTGTTTGAAAAATATGGCTAATGGGGCTATTTTGGCATAATTTTGAGTGGGGCCCATTCATTTTGGAAGATTGAAGTTGATTCATGTTCTCTGTGAGAAAATCGAAATCATATAATTACTTGTCAAAAATAATAATCGGTTGAATGAAAAATTGAAACTCAAAGTTGATGACTTGAAAAGAGCTTACAAAAGCAGTTTCATACGCATGAAATTGGGAAGTTCAAATGTTTTATATGTATGAAATATCGTGCTTGGAGGAGAAATTATACGTAGTTTGTCCCACATAGGAAGATTATAAAGTAATGACCACCTTATATATGATTACACTTAGGAAGCGAGTGCGTGTGGGAGCGTGCAACGGACCGAAGTGCACATTGGACCTTAAACTTGTGTGCAGCGTGACGTGCTTACATAACTGACCTTTGATGTTATAAAATTGTTGAAACTCCTGATTTATGTGTACGTTAATGGAGAGATAAACTGTCGAATTAAATTCGTATTTTTCTCCATTAGACGCGAAATTTCCCTAAATTCTCGGAATACAAAATTTCTAGATTCTGTTTTCCTGGTTCTCTATTTTCAGTATTTCTAGTTTCTATCGAAAGTCTTGGTGGTAGTGTTTTGATGTATATTCAGTTCGTCATAGTAATTTCTACTTGCGCAGATCCTATTGGTTTAGGAAAATTGTATCAAGGAAACTGTTGAAACTCCTGATTTATGCATATGTTAATGGAGAGAGTACAGTCAGATTAAAGGTGTCTTTTTCCTCCATTACACACACAAAATTCTCCCAGATTCTCAGAATACAGAACTTTCGAATTCTGTTTTTCCTTGTTCTCTGTTTCCTTGTTCTTGGTGGTAGTGTTTTGATATATATTCAGTTCGCCGAAATAGTTTCTACTATGCATAGGTCCTACTAGTTTAAGGAAACTGTTTTAAGGTGAGGGAACGAAACTGTTTTAAAGAAATTTTGTTTACATAGGTCTCGGTTTGAAAGTTTCTTCCCCTTTGTAATTCTAGACAGTTTATATTTCAACTTCTAATTACCTGTTATCTTCTTGTCGGTATAAATAATATAATATTTCTGCAATTATATATTGATAACAGTAATTACTAGAGAGCAATACATATAATACAATTTAGAATTTTTCCTATATAAGGAGCTGATTGTGAATCCTGCAGATTAAACCCTGCAAAAGCGGGAGAATTAATAATCAGTATGTTTTCAAGTGGAAGGAGAAGACGAAAACAAGAAAAGAAGGATCAACATGTTCATACTCGATGTATTCAATGTTGATTTTAGCATTGCGAGAATGCGAAACAGCAGCAAAAGCATCGTTAGACAAGACCATGGTCGATGGACATGGCCTTCTCGAGCAAAAATCCACCACTATAACATCTATGGTGCCCTCCTTGCATGGCCTATTATTTCGTCCACTTAAGCACCTCAATCTGTAACGCCTGCCACATGAAGCCCCATTGTCCCACAATCCTTCGTTCACTGATACAAACAGATTTCCTGGTGGGAATTGATCCTGCCTATTGCCATGGCACTTGGTGGCTGCACACGAAAGAAAAACATAAAAAACTCGATCATGTTAAGATTTGATAATGTAACATTTTACTGGGAATCATTTAAGTCGTAGGCATATGCATGCTTACGTGTGTATGGAGGATTGTATGAAGTCGCGGTGCCTATATCCCCTTGGACGAGACTTATTCGTTTGAATAGGACGACGACTATTGCCAGGACGACGACTGGAAAACGAAAACGAAAATGAAAACCCATCTGAAAGAATGAATTCTGATACTTCTTCCTTCATCACATTGTCTCAAATTTATAGTTGGATTGGAAAGTGGAAATGGTAGATTTTGGATAAGTGATTGAGATTGTTGCATGAATTTGATTTGTCATTGGTTCGAAGTAAACTCTTTATCTTTCTACTGCAATGCAAGCCATTTGAGATATCCCTTTACTTCTTGATTTCATAATTTATTATACTGTACCCAATGTCATGATATATAAAAAAATGTTACTTTTTATTTTTGACTTATAAGTGATTTAGAGGTTCACGTAATCTAAATAAACACACTTGTAAAAAGATTATTCAAAGTATGAAAAGTTGGTATCGATAATTTGGGTGCGTGATAAGCATGCTATAATAATTATCAACTAATGGCTGCTGAAGAAAGAGATGATAACCGACCCAATTATAAGTTAGTGGATTTCATCTTCATTACATAACGTATACACATTTGCGTAAATCGACAAGACCCTTTTTCAGGCGTGTCAAATCTATTCCAATACACATAAAATTAACTAGATTTAGTACGATTTGTCGCTACTAAGAATTCAATATGTTTTGACATTTCTACTTATACGATTATCAATAACTTCGTAAATATTTATTTATTATGTAGTATTGGAGTGTATTATACAAGGACAATAGACAAATTTTCATTGATTTTACACTTGCAATAAATAAAAAAAAAAAAAAAGGTGTCAAAATTTATCATTGTGGAATAAGATAAGCAACCAAGTTGTTTTACTTGTGTCGAAATTTACCATAGATTTTAGGTCAGTGGAAGTGGAAGAGGAAGTGGTCAACCCACTTAAGATAGCATACACAATCTTTTCATCTCCACAGCTCCACTTGTATAATAGTCAACGTGTTGAATAAACACGATTACACTGACTATGTTTGACCCTGTTTTTTTCAAAAGCTCGGTATTTTTATTTTTATTTTCAAAATTAATTTTCGCTGTTATAAAATAATATTATATATAAATCGAAATTTTTTCTTTATTTTTTAACCACATATTCTCCAAAAAATCATTATTCCAATACTTTTTTCCACCCAAATTTCCGTTTAAATGGAGCCCGAACAAGGGATATACGATTAATACAAAATGACAATATGATTAACAAAAAATGACGCGAAAGAGGGGTGAATGCAGATCAATTTAGATGGTTTTTAATTATTTTTATATCAAATTATTTTAAATGGTTCAGAAAAATTTCAAGCCAAGTTGAATCGTTTTTTGTAGTTTGGTTTGGTTTCAAACCACGATTTCTCGATACAACACTTAGCCCTTGTTTGGTCTCATTATTTTTAAAATACATTTTTAGCTTTTATTTTCAACTACAAATTCTTTAATAAAATAAATATTACACGTAAATTCAAAATTTTTCCTTATTTTTCAAACGATCTGTAACTATCAAACACTTAAACCATACCATTTCCAAACGGTTTGATTTAGTTTTTGAAACGTTAAAACCAAACTGAATCGAATCAAACGTTTCAAAACCGTGATTTCAGTTCAGTTCGACAGGTCGACGATTTTTTTATTCACCCCTAATGCGAAGTAGTGAAGGACATATTGTAGTTATGAAGAAAAAAAACAATCAGTGTTTGTGACACCCCAATACTACCAAAGAAGTGAAATAATAAATGACTCAAGACGGTATAAAAAAGTGAATGGAATGACAATTACATTAAAATGTGCAATGAATTTATCCACCGTTCATTCCCAACAAAGTAAAATATTACAACATTAACTTAGGAAAGCTCCTTTCAAGTATTCACCTTAGTTTCTTGTCTGTCTATACACAAAAAGGCTAGTGTGAGGTGCAGAAATGGAGCTTGCGTAAATAAAATGGTGTTTCAAAGTACCTAACAATTGACACCACATTGACCCTGTGCAGCTCTCTTTGTGGCCTCAGATGTGAATGGGTCTATTCGAACCCAGAGCAGGGAGAAAATGGACGCAAGGAGTATTGACCAGACGATGACAATGGTAGGAGTACGATTCTGCCGGCCCAACAAACCTTTGAGGAAAGGATACAAATGGACAATAACCCACATAGCAAAAAACAATTTCCCGAAAAGAGGGCCCCACGACTGGTATCCACTGTTAATGGCGTATGAAACACCAGCAACAATTCCTATGATGTTCACAATAAGGACAGTGGTGGGGGGAATGAGTAGGGATGTCCATTTGAACACGTAAAGCTCTGAAAATTCTCCATCCTCATCGGATGCCTTTGAAGTGACGGTAAAATTGGTATCGATCCCGGCGAGTACTTTCAAGAGACCTTGGAAGACAGCGAAGAGATGAGCAGACGTACCACCAATGACCCAGAATTGTTCATTTCTCCACCAATCCTCGACGCTGACACCACTCCACCGCATTTCCAGTATTCCAGTGGCGAAAATCGAGACGAAGAGAAGAATGAACCACATGCTAGCAAAATTGCTTATCTGTAGAAGCATTATATATTATTCATAAAAGTCATCTAGCAAAAAGTCGAGAATTACATGCATTGGGACATAAATCTTGTGCTTCCAAAAACAGGATAAATACCGTATGCAAATAAGACGAAAAGCAAGTAAAATTTGCTTATACCTCTGGAATGATAAATTTATTAGTGAGAAGACAGATAGCTGGCAGAATGCAATAAGCGAGCAATGGAATAGATGTGAGGGGATAAACAATGGTGTTGATATATGCCAGCCTCTCCAAGAGCTTCAGTCTTCCGTTGTAGCCATACCATATAGGGCAATGCCTGCTAAGAAGAATTTCAATGGATCCCAAAGCCCACCTAAGGACCTGATTCAAACGATCTGACAAATTGATGGGAGCAGACCCCTTAAATGCTGGACGAGGAGGCATACAGTATATTGAAATCCATCCTCGTGCATGCATCTTGAATCCAGTCAAGATATCTTCTGTGACAGAACCATAAATCCAACCAATCTGATATCATATAGCAAAGTTGAATTGAGTTAGTATTTCAAAATGCACATATCATCTGCAAGAGACAAGTCTCAACACAAGACGCCAAAAAACGAGTAGCAAGAATTAGCACACTACCTCTTTGCCCCACTCAGACTTATCCTCATATCCACAGCTAATAACATGGATTGCTTCTTTTAAAAGAGTAGCAGGATTTGTTGTTGGTGGAATCCCCCCATGTTCCATAAAGGTGGCAGCAATAAAAACTGCTGATTGACCGAACCGCTTCTCCAGCCTCTTCTGAGACATGAGAAGTGACTTGTCATCGTCATATCCTACAAAATACAAGAATGTCATTAGCATAAAAAATGATACATGGATCATGTTTAAGTCAGAAGCTAAACTTACTAAAACTCAAAGTTCATTTTTAAAGAGTAGAAGGTAAATAAGTTAATTAAGTTTAAACAGTATTAAGCCAGGTTTCAAACTTAGCGAGGTTGTTACAGTACATTATATAATCCATCTACTTCAGTGTAGAGTTCTCCAGAAAACATATACCACAGGAGCAAAGAGAACCCTGAAGTACATAATGTCGGTGGGTTTAAGTATCAATATAAATGAAACAAATAAAGTCGAACATTGAATAGTGGCTCGGCTTCCTTATCCCAGTGACATGTAATGCATTATTGAAGTAATTAAACCTATAATGGAGTCCTACCTTCCAGACCCTCTTCAATATCCTCCATGTTAAAGATTGGAATGGTGGATTCAGTTCTTCTCATTGCTTGCATCTTATCCATGTACTTCTTATCGGCATTTTTTACTTTCTTTCTTGATCCACAACAGCTTTTGACAATAATGTTTGGTTGCAAATCTTCCTCAGTTAGGACAGGATCATACCCATACAAAGCTTGTCTGTTAAAGCAACATCCAGTTCCCACATAGACTGGTCCCTGAATGCCATCCAGACCTTTCAAGTTGATCTGCAGCAGAGGACCATACAAAATTAATTGTGTAAAGGCTCCACAAAATATCACAGATGCAAGAAATCAAGTGACACCTACATCAAAGAAGACAATATTGCGATTAGCATATCTATCATGCCAATCAATGCCATCAAAACGCTGTGGAAACTGGACATAGCAAGTCTTCTTTCCAAGAGCGGGATCCATCATGAAGCACATTGCTTCTTTGAGTGCTTTACTATTGTTGAAGTAGTGATCACAATCAACATTCAAAAGATATGCTCCATTAGTGAGAACAGCGGAGACACGAATCTGCAGCACACACAGAGGACAGCTGTCATATACAACTTCATTGACATTGAATTCAACGAACGAGTATGAGAGAGAAATATGGTTTTCTCGATAATCAAGTCTAACCAATACAATGCACGAACCCTCTTTACATACGGTTTCAAGTAACCTATTTGAGAAGGAAAACAACTAAGAAATAACATAAAATACTATAAAACCCTAATTACGTTTCCTAAAATATGTAAATTGGAAAGTATTCTCCATCATTCATAAAGAAAAGAAACTAAGTTTGGTTTCAAAACACTTTCATCAGAACCACTTTATGCTACAAGAATGTCCAAGGGCACAAAAATAATCTCAACAAAAAGTATCTAAAAAATACCAATATCGAGGACAAAAGTTTTCTTTAATCTTTCTTGTTCGTCCTTTTAAGTTAGCTACCATCAGCTATAATACGGTGTAGACAAAAAGTTCTGATAGAGCAAAACTTCTAAGGTTATCATAAAGTAACTCTTCAACTTGGTAAAATCATGCGATTGGTTATTCACCAACATCATCATTGGTAACTTCATTTGGTTTAAAGTTACAGAACTAATCTTTGAGGACAACAAGAATTGGCGACAGCATATAATGTTCAACATAAAATTATTAGATACAATAGTAGTTATGAGAATCAACTCACCAGTGCATTCATAGCTCCGGCTTTCTTGTGATGTTGAAATCCTGGACGCTTCTCACGAGAAACATAAACCAGACGAGGGAGCTCATTTCCATCTGTATCAAGGCCCCCACTGTGCCCCAAAAAGACCTGTCAATCCATAAGAATGCGCTAATCAGACTAAGATGTAAATGAATATATTCAGAATAGTCAGGCAATAGAATATAATACCTGAATCATTCCTGGATGATCTCGGGGGTTATTTCCAGGCCAGGATGTTCCATCTTGCATTGTCCATCCTTCTTCAGGCATCTTTTGAGCTTTTGCAACTAGTGCGTTGATGCGTACCTTGAATTCTTCATATTCTCTCTGCAAAAATTGTTTTTCCAATGTATAGTTACTCACAAGTTTCGCTCAATGTACTAAAATCTTAGACCGGGGAATAGTTTCAGAAATCATATTGAGAAGGATGAATATGTTGTCATTTACCTTCATTGCCCTGCGCTCTTTAACAAAGGAAGGCTGAATCTTATCCTTGAGGTAATCTATCTTCTGAGCAAAGTAGAATTCAGGGGCCCTGGGCTCAATATTGTGCTTCTTACAGAAAGGCACCCATTTCCTAGCAAATTCTGCAGTTTCAGAGAGGGCTTCAAAGGTGAGCATTGCTGAACCATCATCCGAGACATAACAGGAGACTTTGTCCACAGGGTAATCCACAGCAAGGATGGACAACACGGTGTTGGCAGTAACGAGAGGAGGCTCCTTCATGGGGTCCACAGTACTGACAAACACGTCAACAGGCGCTAATTGGGAAGGCTCGCCCTCTCTATCGTATCTGAAGAAAGAAAAAAATAAATATTACCCAAAGAATGCTTAAGCTCAGAACTGATAAGTTTTACCCAAACTTACCAGTGAAGGGTATTTAACTTTAAGAGTTACAAGAAGTCCACTAACCTCAACGCGAGTCTTTCAAGGTAGGTCTCACGATTGATGGGGTACCATTTTGGAAATTGATCCAGAAGCCAGGATAAGGCAAACCAGACCTCACAAATAACTGAAGTCAGCCACAAAGGATAAGCACCCTTCACCGGATGAGTACAACGGTATTGCAAGAAAAAGCCCAAGATAATCAGTCGAAGAATAATTACAACACGATAAGGAGTAACATGAGTAGAAGATATAGGAACAACACGGCTCAATGGTTGACGAGCATCATCAGCCCTGCACAGAAACAAACCATTAGCAGTCCAAAAATAAGTATTAGGATCAATGACTCGTTAAACTAATAATATGATGTTACTCTATGCAGATAGAAGCAAAAAAATCATGGATATATAGATAGAGATGCTCCAAAATGGAAACTAATGCAAAATAGAGTTCATCTCCCTTCTTAAATTAGTCAACCCATACTAATAGAGGAAAAATAATTGATTATGTGGATGTTAGAACAGAAACTGAAACCAGACATTTTCACATTCATCGTTACCATGTTCCTGAATAATAAGAGTTAAGATACTTACATCTGCAGTTCTTCTCCATTTGAACCTGTGCCTTCAATATCTCCTTTCCCTTCACCATATCTGTTGTTCATGTGCACCACATTTTTCTCCTGCTTTAGTTTCCAACCTTCCACCCTCTCCTTCCAATCAACATTTCCAAGTCCATAAGAATTCAAGTCTTTGGAAGGGTCAACAATCCTCACAGGAACTGCAGATATTGACAATGCCATTAGTAGTTTTCACTAAAAGTAGCTTGAGAATATCAAACTTGGGGATGGGAGGGAAGGGGGGGCGGTGGATTAAGCCAAATGACCATAAGTAGCTTACCTGGCTGCCTTGGATCAATATATGGAAGGGAGTGAACACGGTCCCCAGGGCCCAGAGGTCCTGATGTACTTCTTACAGATTGAGTGTCTGCTATAGACCTGGGAATCTCACCAGAAACCTATCAATTACACATAGATGAGAAAAAATGTATTAATGACGTATATTCAGTTAATGAAATGTAAAAATGTTTTGGAATAGTGATTTTTTGGAGAATGTTTCGTTAACAAATAAGAAAAAAATTGTGTTTACGTGTAGCATCATTTTTACAGGATAATATGTGGTTGAAAATGAGTTTTGAAAAAATGCATTTTTGAAAAAAAGGAGCCCAAATAGGGGCTAAGAAGGAAACATCTCCCAATTTCTTGCATTATTATACTAATGATGATGTGCAGTTGGCCGTTCTCAATAAGTAGAAGTAAAAGAAAAGATAAATAAAGACAATGAAAAATAAGGAAAAACATCAATAGAAAAAGGATGTAGTTGCCAGAGTATAATCTTATTCAAATAATACTTAAAACGAGGATAATTCTGCGAAATGAACCAAGCAAGGAATAGGTATATAGCACCAGACAAGTTGCAGTTCAAAACTTATGATCCTCGGCCAATAGCTCGAGCAACGTTGAAATTGACAAAATTGAGACAATGTTCATAACTTCGCATTGAACAAGGTATAAGTTATTAGCATAGCAGACAAGACAGTATGTGGGACCAAAAGAAATCACAAGCAAACAATCAATGAGCATCCAGAGTTTATCCTACTAAACGGCATGATATACAAATTTTGCATACAATACTTCAATCATTTTTTCTAATCAGATTTAGAGGGAAAAAAAAATCTGAGATACTTCTAGAGTTGACTATACTGAGTGAACAAAATTAACCCAACATTGGTTGTCATTGCACCAGAACATGAGTTCTGTTTTTTTGTTTTTGTCCATTTCGATATCATACTGCAACAGTGCAGCTTTAGGACATGTTATGTTTCTTAAAATTTTATTTACATCACTTACCGGCTGCCCATTGGTAAGGAGAGGGATTGGAAGCTGAGATTCCCGTCTAGAAGATGAAGAGAGCTCAACCTCTTCTCCCTGCCATTGGGATCTAGCTTTGTTTTTTCCCTGAGAATAATTGAACTCATTTTCCAAATCATCAACATCATCCTCATCATCATCACCATCAACTCGCTGACTTCCTGCGGATCAAGGATATATAAAGTCCTGCCTGTTACTCTAAACAAAAGAAGGAACACGAGAATTTGGAACGGAGACAAACCTTTGTGTCTCTTGTATCTAGTTTTGCACTGGGGACATGACTGATTTCCGTCTTTTCTCTCATACTCATAACAAGGTCGGCAAACTGGAAAGCCGCATTCATTGCAAGCAACAAAGATATCACCGTCGGCAGTCAATCCAACAGTATCTCCACAAATCTGACATACTTGGCCATTCAAATTCTTCAGAGGCTTTGGCTGCATTATACACAGGAAATAAGTTAATTAGGACAGAAATTTCGATGAAATTAATTCCTCAAAAATCAAATACATCAGACACGAAAGCGAGCACAAATGCTAAATTCATTCTCAGCAACTAAAGTGCAAAACCCCATCCAAACAAAATTATTCACAGAGAGACAACGTGAGAAAGTTCAAAGAGATACATGGAGACGGAATCGAGTTCAGGCTGAGCCAATCAAGCTGTGTGAAAAGGAAATGACATGCAACAGGCGCGCAAATTCACCCAAAAGAATCCTCGTTCGAGAATCCACCACATAATCTAAGAAGTTAATATATACAAAACTTGTAAAAACATAGCAAAACCAAGCAAGATCAGATAAGAAATAAAAATTGATGTTCTCTAGTCAAGTAATATCAAATAGATCATATCAAGAGAATGCAAGTTAGATCTAATTTTAATCATTGAAAAATAGAACAAAGAAACATCAAAAAAATACACCCTTGAGTCTTGACTAGAGTTCGAAGACCAGGACTCACCCTCCACCCCCACCCCAACCAAAAAAAAAAAAAAA
>CAIGRQ010044073.1:0-12931 GCA_903798375.1 Fraxinus sp. D2006-0159
TATAATTACAATTTTTTTTATTTGTTTTATTTAAATTTGAGGGTATATTTGTTATTTTAAACTGAAAAATAGTGAAAATGATGTTTTTCACACTGAAACGTTAAAATAGGGGCGGAAATGCAAAAAAAAAAAAAAACAAAAAAAAAACGTTGGAACGTTTTGTACACTCACTGTGAAACATAGTGACGTTTTGTGCTAATAAGCCTTTAAATTAACTTAATAGTTTGGTTTTTCACAAAATACACATTTTTATTCGACTTATTTCTCTCTTGAACGTAATTTTAGTAATATCGACTCTTCGTACTTTCTTACTTGTATTAATTATTTCATTTTTATAGTAATTTTTAATGACACTTCTATGCATGACGGCTTGGTAACCATCATAAATATGTCACAGATGAATTTATGTAATTGACGTTTAGAATTCGAGACTTGGTTTGTGAGAAGATGGCCATAGTACCCTTAGATACTGCACAATCTAACAATGGCATTGCTGTCTATGGCTTATTGTATTTGGAAGAGCTTCATTTGCCTAGAAAAGGCGACGCAACGAAATATGAAATATCTCTACCGAAAATTTCTATATTCGGTTTTTAAACGTGTACGATTATTATAGAATACTTGTGTGATTGTTTGAATATTAATTAGCATACCATAGTCGTTGGACATCTAATCGACAACTAATCAGGACTTGAAAATGTATAAGTTGGCTGGAAAGTTGGTTGCATCTACTTCCATGAAAATATCCAAAGCAAGAAGGTTTGAACATTTATTGATGTGCATTATCAAGCTTGCCAAATGATTGTATCAATGGATGCCAGTGTTGATTTGGGTATTTACTGCAACATCTTAAAAATTAGTCAGCATACCATAATTGTCAGACATCTACTCGACAACTTAACTGGGCTTGAGTTGTCCAAAAAGTCGAATGCGACTATTCCAAGAAAATATCTAAAGTAAGAAACGTTTACACATCTATTGATAGACATTATAATCTTAGGTTTGAACATCAGTTGATGCCAAAGTAGCGACTTAGGTATTCGTTGCAACGAATCGATCTTCTTTGATCTTTCTCGATTACGAACTCTTTATACTACGACGAACCATATACAAACTCATAGTTTTGAAGATCTCCCAACCCTTTGGTGTGTAAATTAAGAGAAAATGTGTAAAAATTGTCAACTTTGTCATGACAGCAACATGGGCATATTTTGACAGTATGTAACCACATTAAGGGACAGTCGAGTTGTCATTGGTTTGATCATTATTTTAGAGAAAAATGAAGACAAATATATATAAACCACACAATGCATATCATTTCATGCATGCAAGCTTCTAGATCTGCGTGCCCTGCCCAAGTTTTATCAGTAGAATAGAACAACTGGTACTATTTCATCCACTTTGATTTGTTTGCTAATTCAACTACAAATTCGCAAGTTGCAATGACTTGTCTATCATTTTCCAGTTTTCATACAACTAGAATCCATCCAAAAAAAACCCAGGTTAATAATGTTAGTTCATTCAAATTTACGTGCATTTTTACTCTTTAGGATCATTATTTACTGTTACCGATCATTGTGTCTGTTTTTATACCACAAATTTACTGCAACCTCTAATAAACTCTCTAAATTCAAGACGTTCTATATTTTAAAAGATGATACTTAAAAATAAATTTCAAGAAACTCGTCAAATTTGAAAAGTTAAAGACTTCATTCTCTATTCTTACTTTATAAATATTATATTCAATAAGCTACAAATTTCAATACTTGATTACATAAAATATTAAAATCATATTTGAATTGATTGCCATTGATATATTAAAAAATTATGTCAACTTAAAAGATGAAGAGAAATTAATATATTAGTTTCCTGAAAAAAAACAAAAGTTGAAATGAAGAGTAAAAAATAGAGAGTTTATTGGAGTGTATAAAAAATTTTGAATCATGTTTTGTGTACACCATGGAGTAAGCTTTTGTTTACATTTTGTGACATGATAAACTATTATTTGCCGTTTCAAACTGTCTTTTGTTCATCTAATTACTTTTTGAGCTCGTTGGTACCGATTAAAATCAAATTAAAATTGAAAATATAACTGTTATTGGGTCTCACTCGTCTAATAAAAGTCAACAACGACGGCTAGATTTTCAATTTTAATCCGATTTTAATATCTACCAAACGGTGACAATAATGCAAGTGCCAACGAAAGTGTAGAAATTGAGTGTACCAGTAAAAAACCCTCTTGTTTTTTAGCTAATTATTTCTTTTTATTCTTCGTTCACTCAAACCATTGTACGTAAGGGTGGATCTGTCAGTGCCAGAATAGGCAGGGCCTACTACATAGTAGTTTTTCAAGTTTGAAAGGCATTGCATATTTTTCTGGTCATGCCATGCTAAGAGTAATTTATTCCCAGGTCAAGTAGCCTGACTCATTAAAATGTCGAGATAACATGTAAAATGCTCTAGCAATGTCTCATGGCAACACAACACGCAATGTTATGTCATTCAGTTTGATAGACGTCTGAATTCTAAAATGATATAAGTTCAAGGGTGAAGTCATGACTCATGAGGGACACAAAGAAAAAAGGTGAAATTTCTCTTTGTCAAGGAGAAGATACGGGTTTGATTCCCGCTATCCATCGAAGATCAAGAAAGTCATTTTTCTTTTATGATAAAAGGATTGGGTATAGTTGGCCATGATAGTGTCGCGAGTCTATCCCATCTTTTTCCTTTCCTACCATTTCCTGATTTTCATTAAAAAAAATAAAAAAAAATAATAATAATACTGGGCAGGTCCTCCTTCCCTCCGCCAGGTGTAAGCCATTGTTTGAGCACATTTTTTAAAAATTTATTTTCAATCACGTATTATTCAATAAAATAATTTTACACGTAAATCGATTTTTTTTTTTTTAACCTAACAATCTCCCAAAAATTACTATTATAAAATGCATTTTTTTTCCCTCCAAAATGGGTCTCAAACTAGGGCCAAGTTAACCGACACAAGATCCCTGTCCCTTCTGTATAAACTTCAAGGCCATTCACTTTACTTATGAACCAATTTCCAACATTTTTTTTACACTAGATTTATCATAGTTAAAAAATTGATAAAATTTGTTGATCCCATAAAATGTCTATTTAATATTGAAGTTCGTTCGATTAAAAAGTAGATAAAATTTCATCCAACAAGCACCAATTATTATTCATTTACCCGTTCCAGATCTTCAAATGTTAAAGGGATGAGTTTAAAATGGCAACAACGTCGTAAAATCAAATAGTGGACCCATGCACATTCAGAGAATATCATTCAAACGAAGTGTAATGACAGAAAATATTGGCGGTAGTGGTAGTGATAGTGGTTGTGGTCCTCTAAATTTTGTAAGCGCGGGCACGGCTCTTCGGCTCGAGTTTGGGTTCAGTCGAAGAGTTAAGAAATATATGTGTATTGTTGGTGGTGGTGGTGGTGGCCACCGTATTATTCATCAGACTGTAAAAGTCTTGACTTGCAATATCAATTATTTTGTGAAAGAATAGCAGCACCAATCACTTTTTTGTAGTCGCGTATAGCAATCATGTTGATTTGCCTGCCATTGGTACGATATGAACGTGCTAGGATTATTATGAGATTCTCAAATTTCAAGTGGAACCTATGTCTAGCTGTTCTGTTCTCCATTGGAATATGCCTGAAATTAAGTCGAATCTTAAAGTAGTTCGACATTATTGTTCATGTCGTTAAGGAATAAAGATACACCACTACTTCGAATGTAGAGTTCACCCTTGTTGGTAAAGTTGTAGTTGGACTCTTGTCAAAGATAATCCAAACAGACAATCCCACCTTTTTTTCATATTTGTTTATATATTCTTATTGACAATTAACACGAACAAGAAAAGAATAGGGTTGATACCGTAATATTTGTGTAAAATATTGGTTGTACAATAGTATAAAATTGTTTATATTTCACATAATGGTAGCATATCATTTTGCGTGTGTAGGGATGACAAAATGTTCCAATCCCACCACTCTGTCTATAAATTGGGGGACGAGCCAGGAAACACGGTCCTAGACCCAACTTTCTATTTATTTTATTTAACATTTTAAAATTTAAATTGTATTTAATAAATAAATAAGTAAATGGAAAAAAAATGATGAAATAAAGATATTTCAACCCGCCTCAAGAAAAACCAATACTGCTCCGTTGTCATCCCTACATGAGATTCATAAATAGTGGTTCTAAAAGTGAATCTCTCTAGGAAAAAGAGAGTATTAAAATGTCATCTCATTCTACTGTGAAATTGAAGTTTTTGGGAGACAAAACGGAATGGAAATTCTAAAACAATTGGAAGAAAAGACTCGTTGATCCATCTCCATATGATCGAAGATCAGAAGGTCTAACCAGGGCCCTGCATAAAGGGCAAGTTCTTTCTCTCTCGAACCTGAAAAAGGAAAGAGGTTATTGTGGTTTAAAGAACTCGTATAATCAGAAACAGTGAACTTGTCACCTGATTGCGATGAAGAGGGAAGACTGAGAACATGATGTAATAAAGTAACAAACTAAAACACCACAGATGTATTTGTTACATGATGACTTGAGGAGAGATGGGAAGCGTTTCACAACAAAAACACACATAAAACAATATCGTAAAACCTCATTTTTTTTTTTTGATAATTTCTTGCACATATCCGATGTTACAAGCAACAACAAATAACAAGCCAAGCCTAATTCCTAATAAACTTCGAATGTTTACACGAATCCTTTCTCCTCAACTCGACTTTGTTCTTTGCTACATGACTACATCTATTGAAAGCTAAATTCACATCCTTCTTTCTTCTTTTAATTAAGGACGTTGTATTAACTATTCACATAATCAGTTCATAGCATGACAAGTACTGGTCTTTCCAATTCTGATGGGGTTTTAACCGTTCTATCATTCACAGTATAAAAAACGAATTTCGCTGGTCATCCCCTAAACAGTTCAAGAAATTTTAAAGCAAGTCAAAAGGTACCCATACCTAAATTTATTAACATGCCCTAAATGGCTAAAACTCTGCTACTTTGATTTTGGTATTTTATTAGAAATATCAGCATATTAATCATAGTCTGGCAGCACCATGAACCACAAGCATTTTCAAAATCGAAGAACTAACAAGCTTGCACCTGCTCGTAAGCAGCAAAAATATGATTTGCTGGATCATACGGTCCACTTCAACCAATTAGAGGGAGAGGAAGTTAATGATAACTAAATGACTTATTTTTTAAGGCACTCTTTGCACTCCCTCCATTTAGAAGTTAACAAAATCTCCCCACCCACAGCAAATTGATGGAATTTAAACAGAGGTAGTAAAACAAGACACAACACTACAGTATCGTCATCCTATAAAGGTCAAAATCTCATTTATACTTTAATGACAGACAGTGACTCTCATTTAGATGGCAGGCAACAGTACCGCCATAATTTAGTTATATGAATTTCATCCCAATAAAAATAAATTATAAGCAACTTACCATCCAAGACAAGCTCTAAAATAATAAGAAGCTTATAAAGAATGTTCGCACAAGTCAAGAGAAATTAGCAAATATGTAATCACGTAGTGCAATGAAACTAACCACTCTGAAACACAGTCTTCACAAAAGATGTGTTTGCACCGCAATAAAATTGGAACGTGCATCTTCTCCTGGCATATGGCACAGAGATCTCCTGCTGCAGTTACCTATATTGAATAATTTAAAAGAATTTTTTCAGAAAACCACTTAGTCCTATTAAATCTTAAATCCAGCATATAACACATCTAAGCACATTAAACTCAACATATTATGTGACCACGAATTTGACACTAACGACGATAAGGTATATGTCTGGTGATAGAGTAAGCCATTCACCAAAAACACTACTCTAGGACATAACCATACTCAGAGCTGTAGTCAGGATTGGTCAACTCAAAAAGCAAAAAAGAAAATGGTGGATCACAACAAGAACTTGAGTAGATAACTCAATCCATTCAAACCAGAGAAACATATAAGCTCTAGCTATCAGCCAGTGTTGTAACATTTGATAATCACTACATTAATGGATCAGATCCTACTCCTACCACTACCAGTGCCTAGAATTTAGTTGGAAAGAGTTAAATGAAATGGAGCAGTGCTACAAAGATAATGTGATTGGAAGATGCATTGAAGTTAAAAGGCAAGTTCTGCAGAATAATTATTAGACTAATTTTGATTTATGGCACTTAGTGTTGATAAAGGACCAGTTGTCCATAAGATGAAGACAACATAAATGAGAATGTCAAGCAAATGCTAAAATATATAAAAAAAAATGAGACAATACATACAGAGGTCACGCTGCCAACCTAGGATAAACTAAGGGAAGGTTCAGTCAACTTCGGTGGTTGGTAGATATCTTCTGTAAACCTAAGGAAACCCCCCCTCACAAGTATGATGCACATTATGACCTAAAGCTTAAAATAACTATCTTGAAACCATATTGACATAAAGGACTAAAACATAAAGCCAAGCATGGTTGTCATGTATAGCCGTTTAGTTCATTGTGCACTAGAACATCTGAATGGAGAAGAAAAGGTAGTCTCAAGCATAATGGAAAACTGAAGCAAAATAAAGACAGGGTTACTAAATATGCTAGGCTTCCGTATGTAGTAGACATTTTAAACTAACTTTTTGCAGTCCGCTGTTAAACTAGAAGTCTCCATATATACTACAACTCCTACTAGAAACTTAACAATAAAAGAAACATGATACCTGTTCTGATGTGGCATAAGACCCATAATGGACTTCCTTTCTTGATAATGCTTTCAAGGAAGCAAAGAAGGATTGGACCTGAACAGCAACATGAGAGAGAGAGAGAGCACGTAATTTAGACTGGTCTTCCAAATTCAACGGGCCAAATTAGAACATTAAAATAAGATGATGAAACAACATACCTTCTCTAAAATTGACGTAAGCTTGAAAGTTAAATACAACCCAGTTGTCAATGATGAAAAGAGGCTCCCATAGTCTTTGTTCAAGAAGAATCTATACCAGACAGGAGTTGGTAACAGTGCACGGTATAGCAGCAGCGTGTACTCAACCAAAGTCAACATTTGACCCTTAATGATCAATTTACTACGGTCAGATTTCTTAGCAATTCAACTGTGCATCTTGAATTACATAATACTACTAAGTGCTTGTTTGGTAATGCTTTTAAGTGCTTATAAGTTGTGGGTCCTGTAGAACATGTGGATAACAAATGGGTAATAAATTGTGGGTCCTACAAAATATGTGGATAAAAGTATGTTTGACCACCTTAATTTTAAAATTCTAGCTTAGCCAAACATGTACTAAATAATCTAGTTTGGAATCATTACCTGTCTGCGGAAATTGTGGCCCCTGCAATTCTTATAATAAATTAGAAGAACCAACTTCAAGATCATTCCAACCTGCCGCACCATTGTATCTGACAGTCGAAAATGTCAGCTAAAATATAAAGAATGTCTAAAAGTTAACATTCTATACCCTAAACAGGATTCAGTAAGTAGGGAAGGGAAAAGGATAAGAGAGAGAGAGAGAAAAAAGAACAAAGGCAAACCATTCAAGCTCTCGTACGCTATCGTAATAGAAAGGCTAAAAAATTAGCTGAAAATTTTCCAAGAAAATATGAAGAGGGAAGGAAAGAGACAAAGTTATTGGCAGTTTACTAAAATTCACAAAAAGGAAAAAGTCACGGCTATTAAATGATCAAACGCAGATTACACAAACAAAGCACTAAATTTCGAACGGGGCAAGCTGTGGAAATTCAATTTTTGACTACCAACACATAAATATAATGCCAAATGAAGAAGTGTATGTGCCATTATATTTATTGCATGTATGAAGTAGCAAGCAGGTCAAGAAATTCATACCATTTACCAGGATGATGAACATTGCATGCCAGAAAGGCGGGACTGTCTTTGGAGGAACCATGAATAACGAATGGAAAAGATCATCTTTCCGATTCCACCAGTAGATACCAAATACATGAAGCATGAAGACCACAGAATAACCAACAAGGACAGGGATCTTCCTCTCTCCCTGCAAAAAAGCCTGTGTTTTTAAGTTTCTGGAATTCTCCTTTTGTTCATCTTTATTCCTTCCGTGAATAAGGGAGTGGGCTTGAAACTTGATTTCATTTACACAGAACACACTATAAAAAGGTTCATCAAATGGAACACAGATCATACCTTTAGAGCTGTCTGCTTTCGAACGATGTCATTAGACTTGAACAGGATGGCAGTAATCCATATGGTAGCAAAGAATCCTGAAATATTTAGAAAAATTAGGAGTTTTTGACTTGAGAATACACATCATATGATCTAGTTTTATCCAATACAATAGAGATAAAACTAATTGTCTACTACAACAAAACCTACCACCACTATTTTAGATGAGGAACCAATATTCTGATAATTACCAAAAGGACATTTTTGAGAACCGTAGAAGCAAGAGCTCACACATAAGAACTGCAAAAAACGTTTTAATTTTAAGTGGAAGAAAATGCCTGTATTAAATCCTCAAATTGCAGATAAGACAAATATTCAGAAGTGCGGGAGAGTTTTAAGGACCATACTCACAAGACAAAATATAACAAAACCCTTCACTCTCATGAAGTGGAAGATCTTGCTTGTTTTATTTCCCCATGATTCCCAATAAGAATAAAATCAATTATGCAACATTCATTTCATCACTTGCGTCCACACTTATTTAAACATGAGCATTATAAGTGACCATCAACTCAACAGAAACAGGCACCAAAAAATGACTGTTGGGTAAGTAAAAAATAAAATCCATATCTCAACGTCTTTTCAAGTAAAGCATAACAGTAATGAACAAATTAAAATAAATTTTCAATACGGATAAAGAAAATTGGCAAGTTTGAAAGCGAGACAGGCGTAGAAAGGACTGAAAGTTAATAAAGAAAATTGTATAATTAATTGGACCCTGGCAGGCAATTCCCATGCAACTATGCTTTCTGACTTTCTGTAGTCCATGCTATGCTAGCAATAGGGAATCCAGAGGATCCACAGCTTACATACAATGGTAATAGGCTGTGAACGGCATTTCAATCATGATAACAACCAATACAGAAAATGAACACATTGAGAGATCCATGACAACACAATAGATGTTGCATTTTTGTTCCTAAACATGAGAGAGAGAAAGACCATAAGAATAATTTATAAATAATGTATTATCTGGGTAAAATTTAGGTAATTAGTAGAAAATAATTATGGAATGACGTCTATCATAAGAAAACATCTTGCTTCAAATTGGGCTATGATTTTTTATTTAAAATGGATAATGAAAATAATCAAATTCGAAAACAAGAAAGGCATAGAGAGGACTGAAAGTTAATAAAAAAATTGTAATTAATTGGACACCAACGAGCAATTTCCTTGCAACTATGCTTTCTGTGGTCCCTGCTGTGCCAACGAAATTCTGGATCGGATCGGTGAAAGGTCTTGCGGGTCTGATCGTTGGTTCGAATCAAGGATCGTAAGATTTTATTAAATATTAAAACTAGATAAACATATAATATTTTTAATAATAAATAAATTGCTGGACCTAGAAGCAAACTAAAATAAAAAATTCATTAAGTGTAGAACCAAAAATAAAAATAAAAGTATACTTCTATTTCATCTTATTTTAAAAATTAAATTTTCAACTAAAATTAATTTTTATGATAAATTTAGGAACACCAATCATCACGAATTTTTGTACAAATTATTCACAACCATAAATAAATGAAAAATCACGTAATTATGAGTTTGGAAATCAAGCCTAATTCTACAACTAATTTTCAACAAGCTAGAAATTTCACAACAGAGAGAGAGAGAGAGCACTGAACACATGGATTAAAAAGCAAAAAAATGCAAATCATATTTTAAATGTGATCAAAGAAAAGGTAAAAAGAACATAATTCAAAAATATGATGAACAAATGAATGCCATCGTCGATTTTCCCAATAGTCGGTAGACAATGAAAGATAATAGATTTCGTATTAGGGATTCTAATTTTTGCCTTTTTCTTTTACTTTGGTTTCACTTAAGTTTTGATTTGGGCTTTAGTTCAAAATGAACCTCAACCTAAGTATCCAACAACCCATGAATAATGCGGAAAACTTATAATGATGAAAAAATGGAGGATGGTTAAAATCATTAGAACAGGTAAAATCTTTGGGGAATCATAAGATTCTACAATTTTAAGATCCTACAACTGGATGAGGTCATTTTATCCTTTTCAGATTGTATAATCGTAGGATATAAGATCCGGATCGGGGGTTTAACAACTATGATTCCAGCAATAGGGAATCCCCAGGATCCACATCTTGTTTACAATGGTAATAGGCTGTGAATGACATTTCAATCATAATTCAACCAATACAAAAAATGAACACAACTGAGATAGCTATGACAACATGATAGGTGTTGCGTTTATGTTTGTAGACCATAAGCATAAAGATTTTCATTCACTGATTTCATTTAACAATTTCTCCTGGTAAAAAGGATTTACAAGTAGTTTTTGTGCATAGATTTTCTGGTCACAAGTCGCAAAAGGACTTTTGATGTGAATTGTTCGCTAAAACTACAGAGTGCTTTGCAACAAATGATTTCGTTTCAACCATTCCGTGTTTAGAAAATGTCTAGCATCAAGACATGGAAATGTACATATAAAGTTTGGTTTCTATACTATTCCAAATACGGAAGAAATTTTATATATAAATTGTTTTCAAAAATTAAAAATGATTTTCCTACATACAACGTAATAATATGCTAGTTTGTTAAAGACTTTGGAAGAGAGCCCATATTGATAATACAATAACACATTAACATGTATTTCAATTTTGAATTGACATAATGATTCGAAAAGGAAATCCGGAGATAAAATGATTGCAACTAATCTAAACAAGAAGGCCAATGATATATGATATCGCATCACCCTCTAGAACAATGCTCTGTGAAAATAGAATTTGTAGGAGGAGGACAATATTAAGATGGTTCAAAATGCTCATGTTAATTTTAAATGAACGAAGTCAACCAAAATAGACAATTGATCAATCATGAGATTTTAAGAGGGAATTGTTGTGATTTAGATAATGCAGCAAGATCAAAATCAAAATGCAAATCACAGTGACAATAAAGCCAAAGTAACTGAGACGTGCTTCCAGATGGAAATGAGAAAAGATGATGCATTTTCTTTAAGAGCATAGTTTAACTGATCATCAAATACTTCTAGAACAAACCTTATCATGCTTGGTACTAGGTTATCGAATAATCGAAACCAACATTTTTCCACTATCAGTTCAACACAAAACAAGAATACCAAAATATTATAGCATCTAAAAAAATTTAAACGCCGCACAAATCCAACATTAAGATTCAAAAATTTAGAACATTCACCTTGCAAGTGCTGTCGGATGAAAACCACCAATAGTAGCAAAGAGAAGGGAAGAATCTGCTCGATCCACCTTGCCACCTGCTGTATATCATATCTCTGATACGACGAAGTATCGCCATTATTCTCATTACTACTAGTGGTAGTCCCATTCCCATTAAAATCATCTGTCCCCAACGCAGACTCCACCGTGCCCAATCCCAGTCCCGAACTTGGTTGATCGTTCTCACCATCATTTCCAACAACCCTAACCCCATCCTGCTCCCCCGCCCCACTAATCCGAATCGAAACCTCCCCATTATTATTACTACTATTACCACTATTAGTAATATCATTGCTGCTAATCGAATTTAAATTGTTGGGAATTTGGACATTAGTATTGGTATTTTCGGATACGAGAGGGTGGGCTTCGGAGTAGGGATGATCGGGCCGGACCCGAAGGACGCCGGTGTGTTCAAGTAGGGTTGAGATAGGGGACCGGATGAATCGGAGGAAAGGGAATTGTATCCTGGAATTTCCCCCGTTGCTTGGTGATGAAGGTGACGAATCTACATTGGAATTATCAGGATTCGCACCACTTGATGTCTCCATAACTTTTTTGCATTCAATTCAAAAAAACCCACCTCCAAAATCTATCACAATTAAGGTATCAATCAAACCCCAGTAAGAAACAATCGAGACAAAAGACTTGTGTTAAATGAGAGAATCGTCAATAATATAATAATACGAGCATATATCTATACACATACATACAAACAATACATAAATTACCGGGAAAATATGAGGGATATACAGTGAAAGAGGTGGAAAAAGAGAAAAAAAATATCTGAAGGAAAAGGTCAGAGAGCAAGAGAATTAATTTCGGGATTATTAAAGAAGGCCAAAACGTGTAACGTAATTCATGAGCAAATGGCGGTGTGTAGGGCGCATTGTGTTTTCAATTTGATTAATGAATCAGACACTGGAATTGCAGTTACAGAAATCTTGTCTTTTTCTCCATTAGCGTAAACGGCCAGAAGGTTTGTGAGGTTCGATCCGAAGGAGATTTGTGGGTACATTACGTACGTACTCGTTTTTGTTTTATTTTCTGTTTCTTGATTATTTTGGGTCAAATTGTCACCAGATTTTAGCTTTATTTTAAGTTAGTCCCTTGTATTTAATTTATTTCAAAAACGTCATGTAACTTTACATTTTATTTTAGGTTAGTCATTTATTAGACTGTACCCACTAACCGAAACGATCAAATTAAAACAAAATATCGAATTGAATTATTATTTTCAAAATATAATTAAAGTTAAGTAATGATTTGAATTTCTTTTTCCTGTTTACGGTTTTTACAAAGTATATCAATTTACGTATAAAATTATGGTTGGTAATTTAACTTTTAATAAATATTAATTTTACGATGGATTATGTTTTAAAATTAATGACAAAATTAGTCGGACGCTGGCCTATGATAAACAATTCTTTGCAAAATTTCCACATTAATCAAAGACAGAACAAGTCCCTTTTTT
>CAIGRQ010044080.1:0-10235 GCA_903798375.1 Fraxinus sp. D2006-0159
CTTCATTCGCCTTTTTGGTCCATTCTGAAAAATTGTTTCTCACAACTTTGCAATTTAGAAAATAACTTCGACACATCCATACCATAATCTCCATTGTGCTTCAAATATTCTCCAAGCTTATTACACCAACATTTTTCATGAAATTCAGGTTTAGTCTCCATTGTGCGCCTCTGTTTTGAATGATGGCTTGAGCCTGAGCCAGCTCATGTGGCTTGCCAAGTCACATGGATTGACTAGTGACGTGGGTAAAAAATGGCCTTCGTGTCACAAGCCCTATTGCTTGCCTACTGCCTGTCTTTAAAAAAAAAAAAAAAAGAGTCAGCTCAGCTTAGCTCGATAAGGCCAAAGCCTAAAACTTGTGTCAAGCCTCAATTTTTTGATCAAGTTGTGGCTCGACTTGGGCCAAAAAAGCTCGAGCCATTTTTTGCCCGAGATGCACCCGAGTCGTAATTTTTGGCTCGTAAGCCGGCTCGGCCCAACACGTTTACATTCCTAACCTTATGTAAGCAATAATATTGATGTCATTTTTGATATGTAGGATTTAAGGATAGTAAACAAAAATTGAAAAAGGCAATACAATGTTCTATCAAACATGCCCTAAGTACTCGAGGACATACTTCTCCTTATTTTTTTTTCCTTACTGTGTAAGACTTTCAAATAATAATCTTCAAAATCATTTAAAATGTTTATAATTAATTAAATCTTGGCAACAATGCTTTTCTCGATCGTTGAGCTTGATCGACTCAACTCGACTAAAAACTTGATTCTTAATTATTTTGCAAAGTTTAGTAATGAATAAGGTGATTTTTAAAGTTCAGTGACCTCGTAAAAATCTTTTGCAAAGTTTAGTGATCACTTAAGTGATTTTTAAAGTTCAGTGACCCTTTGGAAGCATAGCTTAAAGTTCAGTGCCTATTTAGGCAATTCACTATCTAAATAGACAACATTACTCTTTTCTTTTCCTCTCAACAAAACACGGTACTGGGCTTTGATTAAATTGCCATGTTGGTCCCTCATATGAACTATATCTATTTATTTGAGCCAATCTCCTACCCAGCCTATCTTTTGAGCACAAAGAAGGCCGGGCTGATTATACAACCGTGTTCTTTCAACATAATGATTTCTCGTACACACATCAACAATGCACATACAAAATAGCAACAAGAATCAAAGTTCTACACTGTCCCTTAATTTTAGATTTCTCTATCAGAGATTTGGGGAATACTTGGCGTTACCTCAAATTCGCATAGCGGGTAATAATGGATATACCTTGTTACAGATTAGAATGTTACAATCCACTCGACAAGCAATGAATGGTTTTGTACAAATCAATAGAACGTAACTTACAGAATCTTCAGTATAATTGTGTTCATCACCCACTTGCATGACACTTGAATAACTTATTTGAAGCCATTTATTTGTTATACATGAGGCTAGACAGTCGTTTTCTTTCTTAGCCTTGTACAATACAGCATGGACCAACTTACCAAACAAGCTAATGTAGTATATAATAGACGTGATGCAGTACTCTATACAACGGGGCAGCATATGCAATCAAGTGAGGCATTTCTCCATGCTGCTCAAGCAACTTGAGACGACAAGAGACCTACAAAAGGAAAACATGAGTGTATTATATTATTGTGTTGACGAAGTTCAACATAGAGAAGAAAAGACTCGGAGCATGTATGGGAAATGATTGGCCAAACATACTTTTTATCCACACATTTCATAGTTCCACTTACTATCCAGACATTCCAATCTTGTAAACCTACAACTTATAATCACTTGTACTTTTTTAACGACTTACTAAACATGCCCTAAATATGTTTACAATTTTATCAAATGAGGGAATAATATTAGTTAAAAACTAAGAATTGCAACCTTGAATCTAAAACACCTAGTTTGATATTCTACTTCATGTAAACATCAGTTCTTACTCAAACCATTACATTTGAAAGGACAGTGTATCCAGGACAGATGACTAATAAGTTTTTTTTTTTCCTTCCCTGATGAATTGAAAAGAAGAAAGAAGGAAAGATATTTGAAGGGAACAAGAGGAAAAATAAAAAACACGGAAAAGAATGAACTCCCTTGACTTCATTTTCAATACTAATTATAGTACATCCATCCATTTTATCAGTGATAATATCATTTTGGACCTGCAGTAAACACTGCACTGGCAAACCATATTCCTGCCCCCATCAATAAAAATCGGGATAAGAAGAGGAAATTTGTACAAATTTTCCCCTTCCACAGCATTTACTTGATTCAAAAAAAATGATTTAAGAATTTGGTCTAAAATTCAATTTAGGCAATATGATGAAGTAAAACAATATCATTCATGAAACTAAACTTTTCCTATCTTTCAAGTGAATTAAAGCACATTTGATGTCCATTCCAATTACAGAGCTTAGCTTCAAGCCTTCTAGGAAGTTATGGTGCAAAAGAAAATATACATACTATAACTGCTTAATGTCTAGATATATGCAGGAAATTCTCTCTTTCAAGAGATTAAATGCTTGTCTCGATTCTCCAAAATAGCTTACCAACATAATTACAGATATCCAAAAAAAAAAAAAAGTGGGCACAACCTAAATTTCAGGATGACAGACATGTATGCATTATCATATAAGAATGGCTACTTTTGATTTGGTATTTTTCATCTCACAAGCATGTTTCAGCGACAGCAAGGTGACTGTTGGAGAAAGACAGCGCAGTTTGAGGCTTTCACAGAAAGGCTTCAAAAGGTAGAATACTGTTATGTTTTAACTAAGCACATAAAAAAGGCCATGGGAGGAATGACAGGATAGATACCACGCTTTTCTTAAAGCTTCTTCACCTAATGACTAATGAACAACTACCACTCTAGAGATTTCATTACGATAACAGAAGAGAAAGGAATGCTAAACGACTGACATCTAAGGGGAAGCAGGTCAATGACTTCAACAATGTTCGTGATCATATGTTCATTAATTAAACATCTGAACAGAACATCAATAAATATAAATAAGAAATAATAGAAATTTCTAGCCATGTGCTCACCTAAAACAATTATTATCAATAACATGGCTGATATAAACAGTATTGAATGTCGACTGACTTGAATACGACGTAGAGGTATCTGGCATCTTTCTATATACGTCCTAATCCTGCTACAGGAGTGCATGACTTGTGCAGACACCTCTGGACATGGTAAATGAAAACCACTACATCCACAAGTTGAAATCAGTCGTCTAAGATGTCTCTGTCAACGAGAAATAAAGAAATGAGAATTATTAGATGTTTACAGACACAAAAGATTTAATTTATTGTAGTGAATCTTTTTTAGAAGGCTTTCGTTATATTCACAAATTTCAGTGCAGTTAGCCAAGGGTCTGGTTCCTTAATACATGTCAACAAGAAGTATGCAATAGCTTCCATTTTCCAATTAAAATTTACCACTCTTCCAGAACACACAAAGGCAAAATTAGTTTACTAATTGTTGGTGTAAAGACCCTATCTTTTCAATAATAGGATTAGACTGACTTATCCGTTTAGAATACATTTGTATGATATTATTTACATTAGAATGCACAGATTTACAGAAGGAATAATCTAAGGAATCTAAAATAAGATCCCTAGCTAAGATTATTTGACAAACCATTTCGAAATTTGACTAAAGCAACACTTCCTAGAACAGTCTCAGTCTAGTACTAGACAGGTAATTGAACCCTAGAAACAAGAATCTCTCTCTGCAAATTTTCAATACGTAGCACTAGCAATGCTATAGGTAGGGTCAATTATAGAAACTGCAAATTCTAAAGCCCTTCAAAGAATTGACTATGCATGAACATATCAAAAGTCAACATATAGAACTGTAGTTTTCTCAAGAAATCTATGAATGAACTGAATAGAGCTTGGTTCTTTGCTCAATTGAAGTCATTTCTAATGATCTCAATTAAAGGATGCCTCAAGAACTAATCCTGGACTTTGATGAGAGAGATGTCAGTTCTATTAATAAAGTTTTAGCCAACATATTATACCTCAACTAGATTTGAATTTATTTACTGATGATATTTTCTATTCCCACCAATTGAGATGCCCAACGACAATGAAATTACATATGCTTCTACTGGCCATTTTCCATCAAGGTCTAATTATCGTTCGAGAAGTTGACCAAATTCTTTTCCAATGAAGGTAAAAATCCGAACTTAATTTATAATAATAGTTTCTTCAATCATGTATGTATTAAAATAACAATAAAAAGATGTTATCCCATTGTCGATTAGACTGATAATTTTAACTAGTTTGAGAAGAATACAATACCATCTGCAAATCAAATAGTAAATTAGGTACTACTATAACATAGAACTGAATGTTTCAGCATTTAGACATTTAGTCTTAAAATCCATCAAAAGGTCCATTATACCATAAATGGCAACCATAATACTGATCTTTGATTTAGAAGTGACTTGTTGCAAAATACCTGCATTTCAGGGGAAGGTGGAGAATGCATTTGTTCCTCGCCATCTTTCAATCTCTTTGCAAAGCTTCTGCTTGCCCTACTCCAATAAACGGACAATAAATTTCCCAAGGACCCAAATATACTCATGATCCTACAATAGCCTCTCAGCTTACTCCTCTGAAAGTGGTTCTTATCTTTGGCCTCATTAGCTTCCAAATCCCAACTCCCAATCTCATTATAACTGCCATCGGCAGCATCCTGAATAGAAGATGATGGTTCAAATCCCATTTCTGTTGAATGCAGAGAACCCACTTTCCTTAACTTATCCCCCTTCAAATTCAAATCATGATCTAAATTTGTAAACATATTCATATTAAAATTTGCAGTTTCACCAGCTTTTCTTTCAGAAATATAGTCAATTGAACTAGATGAGGCAGCAGGATCAAAAAACGTGCTAGTATTATTTTCTAATTCATGACTTGCAATTTGTTCAACAGGTTTTCCCCCTGAAAGAAACAATGCCAACCCATTTCTGTCTTGTTCATTCAAGTTCATATTTGTCAATGATTTTCTTACTGATGTGTTCTCCAGCCTTTGTTCCGCATAAATTATTTGTTCTCTAATAGCCTCAATGAATTGTTTATGTCTTGTGATTGCGTTTTGCCTCTTCTGAGAATCGTCTCTCAAGGCTGACAAATTTACCTCTCTCTCGAAGTCTTCAAGCTGGCAGGAAAAGTGACACAGGCTAAGAGTTTGGCAAAAAAAAAAACAGAACTTCTGTTCATCACTAATAATACCTGCCATTTTGCTGTCTCCAGAGCAGTGGTGAGATCACGCTGATTATGTTCTATAGAACTAAGCACTCTTGTGTCTGTATGGTCTCTTTGAACAAGACTTTGTTCATGCAATAGAAGGCGAAATGTTGACTCCATCCTAAATAGGAAATCAGGAGGTTTTAAGTCACAAAGATGACTGCAATCCTTATCCACATGCTTTTTCATAAATATCAAGGAAAAGAAATGCAAATAAGATATAATCATATTTTCAACGGGTACAGGAAGCTTCCTAATTTATCACAAGAATAAACCCACTATTATAACATCTATACGCACTTGCCTTCCCCCCCACCGTTTAAACAAAAGCTAAAATCAGTCAAAGCTGACACTAGCATGACTAAAAAAAATGATAATAAAAAAAACTTGAGAATTATATAAACAGAGAAAGACACGTAATGGAGCATGTTTGGGAAGGCTTATAAGCTTATTTTATTAGTAAGTAATGAGGGGGAAAACCGGAAAAGTATGATTCTCTGTCCTCGCTTATAAAATAAGTAAGATCAAACATGCTCCATTAACATTGACAACACAACACAACAGAATAAGACAGATCACTTTAGTGGTGAAAGATTGGCTTGCAATGTACTATGCATCCAACTAAGAGACTCCACCAACAACCAATGCATCAAATCAAACCTATTGGTTTCTGAATTAGAAACCATTATTTTAGCAAGCACAATACAATTTCATGAATGTTTTATGCATGAAAATCATTCTTGACATTTTCATCATGAATACTTCAAGAAGTTGAATAAATAAAAGTAATAAGAATCGTGGAAAGGGTATACGAAATACCCTACAAGAGCATTTATATACCTAACATGTACACAAGTAATGGCAGAGGCAGCAGGGAGCAAGGAAGGGAGGCCATTCCCCATCCCCGATCCCCCCTCACACATATGCGCCGAAGAAAAATAAAGTTTTGTTTTCCCTGCCTTTGATTTCAATATTAATTTTTACAATTCAATAATGATGGCACCTATTAAGCTTCTGTTTGTTAAAATTAAAATTCAGATTTTAATTCGAGTCTAAGTCAACAATTAATTTTAACTACACATTTTATGACCCACAACTTTTCAACCATACCTCTCATCAATTTTTATCAAAATCTACTAAAAATTTGATTTTAATATGTACATTACCAAACAGGGGCTAAGTTTAAAATATGCTCTTCCCATATATTCGGACCTCATCAGAGGATACACAAGTATCTATACATGTAAATATCTGACCCGCGGTAAGCATTCTCGAGAATTGAGTTTTTCTCAGAATTCATTAAGTCTACAGACCGTTTGGAGAGAAAACCCAGATCACAAATATCCTCATAGATTTACTTCTTCCAACATATCTTGCAGTTTCACGTGTTTTATACCATTCCAATTTATTCAAAGTCAATAGCCCAGGAAAGAATCAAACTAAAACCAACCCGAGATTATTTTGATGTCAAGCATGGAACACAATATCAAACATGAGCTCCCCGCATAATTTAGAACCAATCAACAAACAAACAAACAAATAATAAGCCCACACACGCATAAAGATAGACGAACATGGTAGAAAAAGAGAGACCTGTCCGCTGAGTCTTGAACAACTTCAGCAGCGGAGAACAAAGGATCTGACTCCCACTGCATCATCTTTGACCTCATTCAATCTATTTACGTCTCCCAAAAATCGAATTCCAAAAGTTGCTCCAAAGTTAAACTATTGACGAAAGTATAACTGGGTGGTAGCTTAACTGCTGCAAAGAGTTCTTTTTTAATTGAAGAACAATCTCAGCTTAAAATAATGCCAACGGCTGCAAATAAAAATAGAAATGAGGAAGAGAAAGCAGTAATTCATCGGAAAGCAGACTGATAAAATTAATTAAGTCTAATTCAAATATGCAAATAAGAAAGAACACTTTCTTGCAGCAATTATATATTGCATTTTTTGGTAAAGGTTAATTTGGAAATATGAAGTTTTCTTTTTCAATCGAGAACCCTTTCGAGGCAAGTAATAAATCATTACCATTTTACAAAATATGACATGTTTGGTATTGATTAAAATTTTTACTTTCATTCTTCTTATTTAACCACACATTTTTTATTAATTTAATAATACATTTTTTCAAAATAATGTAGCTCAAACACACCATATATTATGCATATTATGCTGGGAGTTATAAGGGTTTTTTTTTTGGCAAGAAAAAATGAATTTTTACATAACGGGATTCATGAGCAAAATAATTTTGTAAGTGAAAAATTTGGTGCATTTTAACCAAAAATTCTTTAAAATATTATTATTACAAAATCTATTTTTCTCAGGAAAAAAATGAGCTCTAACATAGCCTTTGTGGGAAGAATTTGCAGAATAATGAAAAATAAGTTATACCAAATGAAGGATATATAAATATTAGTGTATGATGAATTATTATCCATGAGTTGTCTTGAATTTTCCAACTGCTAATTACTATTTTTAGAAGCCAAAACTTGTTTGAATTGTATGAGATTTGACTACATGAAAAAAGTTGTACCAAAAGTGAATAGTGTCCCAAATTTTTGAAATAAAAAAATGTGAAAAACCAAAAACTATACACACCATAATTAGTTTCTCTCTCTCACATTCAAAATCTCCTAACCTTAAAAAACATAGGTCTCTCTCCCTCACATTCAAAATCTCAAACCCCTGTTATAGTTCTTTAATGCCCCATGCTCCACTCATCCTCTCACGCCGCGCCAACCACCACCATGTCAATCGCCCCGCCAGTTGCCACCCACCATCAGGCCAGTCTCCATCCATCTATCAATTGCTTATTCTACTAGCCAAAGACTAAGGTTTATGCTTCTTTGGATGTGTAGTACAATGGTGTTAGAGGTGTTTATTATTTTTATGTATTTGGTTGTCAATGGCGATTTTTGGACAAAAATAGTCCAATCTAATCATATTGAAAATAAGCCTTAGATGGTGTTGATGATGGATTTTGGTGTAGGGACAACTATCGATTTTGAATTTTGGAATGGGTAGTGATTTCAGTTTATATAAACCTGTAATTCGAAATGCAAAATCTTCACGTTCATTGTTCTCGGAGATAAATTTCGAGGGCGGGCGAGGTATATGTGTCAATTATTTAGAATTCAGATTTGTAAATATTCTCGACCATTTCTTGATTATATGATTTGGCTCTTATTTATGTTTTTTGTGGTGTTTATCACAATAATTTACAATCCACACAAAAATGCTCAATATCAGTGGAAACTTAGTCATGCTCAACCGCAAATCACTTTTACAAAATCTCTTTGATGGTGTAAGATATTGGCTTTTCTACTTCACATGTTAAGTTAAATATTATTTTTGTTTTTTTATAGGATTTTACATTGATTTGTCCCTTTAGCATTGTTGGGGTAAACATTTACAACTTTTCATAACTTCTTACACACCAAATTGTAAGCTATATGTCTGCAACAACTTTGTTTGATCATTTGAATTTTTTGACTTCCGTATCAAAAGTTAATTGCTTTAATATCATTAAGGTTATGGCTTCATATACTTGTGATGTGTATGTGCATGTGTGTTCATTTGTCTCATTATAGAAGTCGAGAAATTGGATCTTTTGCTTTTCTTTACTAGGCGAAAATGACCACTTTTAATTATGAACTAGAACTAGAAAATAGACATTTTAATTACTAAATACTTTGTACATAACAAAAACAAAGATAACTATCTTTTAAGTGAACTATTTAATTTATGAAAATGAAAGTATCGACAGTTATGAATTCTCGACAGGTCAATTATGTGACTCATCTGATGAAATGAATTGTCGTTATCAACAGTTAGTTTCAGTTATTCTCGACATATGACTAAACTCGGCAGATTAGTTAAGTTATTTGTCGATATGAACTGTCGTTCTCAACAGTTAAAGTCAGTGTTTCTCGACAAATGACTACTTGACATATCAATTTTACAGTCATCTGTCGACATGTCCAAATTTGATTCATCTGAACATTATATGCGTGTTTTACATTAATATATACAAATTATTATAATCTGACAATTTTTGCTTTCTTATTGTACCTTGTTCTTGCATATGAATTTTCAATTCCTAGTTCTTGAAAATTCATTTTCAAATGAGTAATTTCAAGTTCATGAAAATTGTATTGGAAAATTTTGGTGACCACAGTTGCTTCCATCGAAGAATTTGATGGTTGTGTACTAAATGACCATTGATTATAAACATGATTTGGTGGTTGTATATATGTGTGTGCTTATGCATCTTCGAGAATTGTCGTTTCTCATATGTTGTGTTTGCTGGATGTAGGGTGGATGTTGTTGTTACCTTTATGATATGAGAACTTATCATTTTATCATTCATCGATTTCTTTGTCGTTTCTTTACGCTGTAGACATTTGAAACTTGCTCTTATTTTAGTATTTATTATAATGCTAGTGCTTTTATGCATGAAAATTATAAAGCAAGATAGACTGCCTTGAAAAAAAAAAAAGCGAAGAATGCTTCTTCCATTATCTATTTAGAAATCAATTAAGTGAATTTTTTTTTTGCAATCATGTAGGTTGTGATAATCTTGGACCATTTCTTTACGGCACGAATTTTATTTGTTTCAGAGAATTGTTTCTCTTTATCTTTGGCATATTTATTGGGTTGTTTGATTAATTTATGACAAAATTGGATTGCTTGATTGAATTCTGACTATAAAAAATTTAAATATCAAAATATTTCAGGACGATCAATCTTTTTGCTCTAACATATGTAACCTTTTTTTTTTTCCACATATTGTTTACATATCATAAGTAAAAGAAATAATATTAATAAAACTACTTAAATCATGGGGTATTTTAATAAATGGTCTAGTCAAACCCTTTAAAACTTTTTTAGGCCTAACTTACTATAGAAAAGTTTTTGAGGCCCTTTTTAGGTTAAAATGTCCATATTATCCTTTTAAATATTGTTGAAATATCTCA
>CAIGRQ010044095.1:0-10604 GCA_903798375.1 Fraxinus sp. D2006-0159
AATATTGAAATGGTTCACACTTATTATGGGCTTTGTCTATAGAATTAAGTGACTCTATTGATATTGTGAAGATTCAAGAAATGTTTCAGAAGTTTGGTAATGTATTATCTTGTAAAGTTGTCACATCTGATGACGGGAAAAGCAAAGGATATGGTTTTGTCCAGTTTGAGAGTGAAAACTCTGCAAATGCAGCCATCGAGAACCTTAATGTGTACATCATTGGAGACAAACAAATGTAACCTTTACGCTCTTGCATGTGTATTTATATATGAAAGTTTTTTATAGTGTGCTTGATAATTTTCTTATCACCAATAAATTAACGATTATGATTTTACGTTTAATAATTTCATATAATTTGTATATTTAAACTTAATCGACAATATATTTATTATTATCACATTTTAAGTTTTTTTTAAAAAAAAATTAAATTGATCCAAATGGATATATTTTAAAAAAAAAAAAAAAAAATTTAAATCGATCCAAATGGGTATTCATATCGTGAAATATCGAATCAAACGTTGTAGGAAAAATAAAGTTCGAAAAAATGACATTGAAATGGGGTTGAGAATGAAAACAAATATAAACAATCACGACTTTACATTTCACAATTTATGCAAAATTATTTTTTATATTTAAAATTTATCGACCATATATTTATCATTGCCGCACGTCAATATTTCTAACAAATTTTCACTTAAAAACACATGTTGTAACGTAAAATATTGAATCAAATGGCTTAATTTAAGATAAAAACTAAATAAAAATGAAATTGAGAAAAATTAGTGTGAGTGTGAGGGTTCATGGTGGGTAGAAAAGCAAAAAATACACCAATTGTAGCACGTCTCGAGAGAGTTAAAATTAATATTTTAATTTAAATCAAAGTCAATAATTAATTTTAATTAAATATTTCATAAAAATCACAATTTTCATACTACTTATTTTATAAAAAATTATTAAAAGTTTAAATTTAATCACACCAGACAAGTGCTTAATTTGATACTCTGATCAGTGAATACTACTTGAAAAATGAGGTCGGGGCTTTCTCCCTATTGTACCTCCAGAGTTAGAAACAGTATTTGGTTTAGAGAAATATGAAGAGAGTATAATTGGAATTCAAACGGTTCGGGTTTCAAGAGAGCCATACCTTTCTCACCTTAGGGGTATTTATAGGCACCTGATGCAACACACTCGTTCATCAGTTAATGGTGCCACGTGTTTCATGTAAATCTTCCCACTTCCCCCACGTTCTAACGGGATGTGCCCACATTTTCTGTTGAGCGGTTCCCGTCCAGCTCATTGTCATTTCTAAAGTTAAGTGTAGCGTTGGCCTCATAGTGGTAGATGACCTATATAAATGTAGAGGGCCTCATAGTGGTAGGTGGTCTCATGGGGGTTGACGGCCTCATGGTGTTGGCAGTCTCATGGTGGTCGCCTGTCTCATAGTAGTAGTGGCCTATGTGAACGTAGAGAGGGTTATGATGGTAGGCGGCCTCATGGGGGTCGACAGTCCTATGATGGTTGGCGGTCTTGTAGTGGTAGACAACCTATATAAACATGGAAGGTCTCATGGTGGTAAGCGGTCTAATGGGGGTCGACGATCTCATAGTGGTAGACGACCTATGTGAACTAGAGAGCCTCATGGTGGTAAGCGGAATCATAGTGGTAAATGGCCTATGTGAACGTAGAGGGTCTCATGGTGGTAGGCGGCCTTATAGTAGTTGACAACCTTATAGTGGTAGACAGCCTATGTGAACGTAGAGGGCCTCATGGTGGTTGGTGGCCTTATAGTGGTAAACGGCCTATGCGAACGTAGATGGCCTCACAGTGGTGGACAACATGTAGGGGTAGACAGCCTATCTTGTGGTGCTCTACGTAGAGTGCATATCAAGTAGTTCTCACCTCATTGGTCATCGTAGATATTTATTAATGTCATGCTGTATCAATAGTCCCTCTATCCCTTGTCGATATTTATCAAAAAGGAGTAGCCTCTTCACTTCTTCCATGTTGGTTAAAGTCTTTTTTTCATTTATTACGTATAAAACCATCATTACCTCTTCATTCGACGAAAGCTCAGCAGGGTGGCAAGTCAATCGACCAACCCATCCTTCAATAGCCGGTCAACTTCGATTGACCAATGTCGCTTGTCGACAGTCGACCATGGTTGTTGGTCATTCGTTGATCAACAACGCTGGTTGACCATCGATCGTGTTGTTGGTCGACCGTCGACCTGTTAAGGGACTGGTCACGGGGCTAGCCGTCCTTTAACTAGCCTCATCAAGTCTCCTCTTCACGTCAGTGGACTTCTCCATGAGCCCGATATTTTGACACATTTGGCCAAACCTCACACTTTTCAACCTAGTCTCCCGAAAAAAAACATATTGGTTCAACCAAATCTTTGAACCAAAATCTTGAAATCGAACAAGATCCAACGAGTGAGTGAGTAGTTTTTGAGATTCCAAAGTGCTATAGTCTTTATAATTCTCCATCTCAATTGAAAAGGTCACTTAGAAAATATGAACGTGTGGACCACTATGTTTATGAGCACCCTAGGCCCAAAGATTCTTTTTCCTTGAGTAATGCTGAAAGTACAAGAAGCATTCACAGGAGACTTACAGGATTTTAAAATATGATGACATGGCTTTTTTTTTTTAAAGGGAAAACATATCAAAATCCTCAAATGGAAACCGCAATGCTATTGAAATTCCCTCCCCAGGACAACTGAGAGTTTAGGCCTTCAAATCGTCTCACTTGTTCTCCGACCAACCTCCTGGCAGCCAGAAAAAAGGGTTTCACGTCTCACTTGTTCTCTGACTAACCTCCCGGCGGCCGGAATAAAAGGTTTCACCAACCGGCATCTCAAGTTCCATCCACCACAACCGAGACCTAAATTCTTCACAACCATTGACCTCTGACTTCCGATGAACCTACTGGCGTCACATACGTGTAAACTTACTCCTCTGTGGATAGTTGCAGCCAAGTTTTAATACTTGATAAAATTACAGTTCATCATTTATATTGGGTTGTATGAACAAGACAAATACATTAATTTTATTAAGCCTTTTTTGCATTTTGTCTATGGTGATTGTCAAAATGGTTCAGAATACACATTTAAACATATTCAATTTTTTTTTAGAACATAATAGATTTGATGTAGTTGATAAATGAATAATTATTGAAGAACACTGGACCAGTGGCTGGTGCCATTTCTGAATGCAAATGGGTAATTTCAAAGAGTTGTGACATAGTCTCCATGATCTCGTAACATAGGTTGAATGCTTTTTGTGTTCTACTACATTGATGACTTCTTTCAAGTGTAAATTGCGCCATTCGAGAGAGTTTGTTTGGGTGTGTCGTGTTTCTAAGCAAGTTTTTTCTGTTGCATCTAGTTACACATGACATAGAAGAATGTATGGATATGAGAAGAAAGGAAATGAGAATGTATGAATATCAGTGCAAAACAATATTTAAGCACAACCATAAAAGAATCAGAATTTAAGTACAACCCACTTCAATTGCCCGTCTGGTACGCATATGAAAGCAAGCCATTCATCCTTTCTTCCATCCAAATTCCCTATATTAAACTAGTATATAACATAGGCATACAAAGCAATCTCTAGCATTTCATGTCAAATACAAACAAACAAAACACTCTGTTTCCTTAATTTCCAATACTTAAACAAAAATTCGATTACTTCAGCTCATTAAATTAATTCAGAAATTAAAAAAAAAAACACTTGCAAATCGTGATGCAATGTTTCGATAAAGTCGAAAAAAATGTCCTTCACTGCTGCATCGTCGATGATTCAAAAAACTGCAGTCGCAGACATGTTCTTCAGTGGTGATTTGTCCTCGACTCTTTGAAGGCAGATTTTATGGTTAAAAGGGTCTGAAGCTCATCGGAGGAGGAAAAAGAGAGGACATAAAAGAGGGAGAGGAAGTGAAAATTTATCCGAAAATTGGTCGTCTGCGACGTAGCAGAGTTCGGAGCTGGGATGAAGAACGACAACAACTAAAAATGGAAGTTTTGGAATGGCTGAAAATGGAGGTGTGAAATTGTGGGAGAAAGATATGTTTTCCTTGGCTTTCCTAATTGTTTCCTAATTTTCAGTCGGTCAATTGTTTTTTTCTTTTTTTTTTTTTGAAAACTGCCACATAAGTAGACTTTAAAATCCTGTAAGAGTCCTATAAAATTCCTCCTGTACTTCCAGCATTACTCTTTTTCCTTTATATCTATCTTGTAGTATTGGTGTCACTTGCCAATGTGTGAGAGTTTATTTGTCCATCCTTACATGACTCTTCTTATTTGATTGTAATAGCTAGCAGGCATGACAGCCAGCGGGTAAGCGCTTGGTTACACAGGTATAAGTCGAATGCCAAAAGGTTGAGCCGCGTGCATTAGCACCAAGCCTGGTTGTAATTTTACCTTTCACATTTCATTTGTCAATCTTTGATTGGTTTTATTGGTATTGCTATCCTTTGTCGAACAGCAGGGCGCAAAGTCTAATGGTTTGGGGCTTCAACCATTTCATAGTTTTGAAGACCCCCTACCTCAACCATAGAACTCAGTCGCACTTGTTACAAATTTATCAGTTTCGTTGCTTTCTACCTAACCCTTGGGCTATGTCGAGTGTAGAGCATGATTTCGGGCCTTAACCAAGTTTTAATTTTTTAGGTTCTTTCTCAGACTTTAGAGTGATTTCGAGCTAACTCATCCTTTTTTATCTTTGTTGCTCGCCACTGTGTGTCAAACGATCTTGGATTGTTGAATGTAGGGTTCGGTGATTTTGAGCTTTAGCCATTTTTGGTTTTGAACTAACCAATTTCTTGGTTTTGTTGTTCATCGCTATGTGTTGAGCGATCTTCGAGGCAGTAGGGTATAGGGTCTGGTGATAATCACCAACCCTTAGAGCGAATTTAAGCTAACCAATTTCTTGGCTTTGTTGCTCACCGCTGTGTTGAGCGATCTTTGAGGTAGTAGGGTATAAGGTCTGTTGATAATCACCAACCCTTAGAGCGATTTTGAGTTAACCAATTTCTTAGTTTCGTTACTCAACATTATGTGTTAAGCAACCTTCGAGGCAGTAGGGGAGATTTGTAGTCTTCGCTTCAACCAATCATAAATAAAGATCTCATAATAATATTAACTTGTCATGATTATAGGACTCATTAAAAAATTTCAATAAAGTGTGCATGTAGCAGGCATTACATCACGAATACTAATCGAACATCCTAGCTACTATATTTTCAAGAGATCATTACATCAGAAAAGAAAATGAAACCCCCTAGTGACTATATTTACAATAAAGCATCATGCGGCTTGAAATCCCTGCATGTTTGTCTATTGATAATACTTTTTGAGATACTTAGTGTTCCACAGCCTGCCTAGTGGGTTTCCTTTCAAGTCCTTTATGCTGTAAGCTCTCTTTTCAAGGCTTCGAAATCACCTCATACAATCTTTTCCAATTCGGCCCTCGTTAAATTTAGGCCATTCTGCAACCAAAATTTTTTTCCGTAGTATCCAGGGGCTCGATTCGTCCCCTTTGAGGCTCAAGGTTCATCATCATAACTAGTGGAGATCCCTTCGTTCGTATATTGTCAACGTAACACTTCCTCGAAGACTATTGATCACCCCTCACAAACCCCATACAACGACTGGTTGGAAATTTCATCACTTGGTGGTAAGTGGAAGGAATAGCCCCCAACAACATTCAGAATGGGTCGACCGTAGATTGCATTATACGCCATGGGGATCTTGACAACCAAAACATTTGTCAAGATCACCACGCTTGTGGGGTAAATACCCAATGTCACTGGTAGTTCCACAACTCCCACCGGTATCACAGTAGCCCCTATGAATCCTTGGAAGGGGGTGGATACTTCTTTCACCTTTTCCAACTAGATTTTCAATTCCATAAATGCTTATCAAGTGAGAACATTCGCTACGCTACCGCCATCAACCAACACTGATACCGAAATAGCTGCTGCAACATCAACAAAGTAGGAAAGGGACTCAGCAATAAAAAGGGCACGTAAGGCACCCACGTGGCTTAAGGAGTATCAGTGCTGAAAATTGGTTTACTACAGTCAAGTATTTTAATTGTTATTTCTGTTACAACAAACTGGACAGGTGTCCAATTGTAAGGCTATATATGTAAAAGCTTTGGGCAAAAGAAAGATATATAAAATATCCAATTTCTTCAACTCTTCTTCTCTTTTCTGCTTAGGATGTGCACAACCTCGAATTGTGCATTAATTTCTTAACAAACACCCTCTAGACATCGTAGTCCACTATGTCACCGACTGTCATCAAGATATCATCATGGGGGGGTTACCATGCCTATTAAATCTTCCTCACCAAAAGTGATACTTTGATTGAACCGGCCTTTTTCTGAATGGATTAGACCCTGACTGTGCGTTCATAGCTCTTTCTAGACAATTTCGAGTCCCCCGACTGCGATCCCTCCAATAATCACATTTATAACACCGACCCTGAGCGAGGATCGGTCATCAACCTTCTGCTTGCCTTGATCATTCCTCGTGTACTTAGTCAAAAAACCACGCTTCAAGAAGCGCTCGATCTCCTCCTTCAAATGAATGCATTCTTTCGTGTCGTGCCCATGGTCTTTATGGAAATGATAGTACTTACTCTTATCTTTCTTACTAGCAGACATCGCCATTAGTCTCGGCTAGTCAAGCTCTTTCATGTCCTGAATTTCCATCAATATTTTAGCTTGCCTTTATCAACGGGTTTTCGCTTATCACCTACCTTTTGCTTGTGACTTTCTGTCTCCCATCCCTCTTTGAGATTTTTAGTGACCTTCTCTGCTTCCTCTGCATCAACGTACTTGTCACCCATTTTCAACAAGTCATGTATCTGTTCTGGGGGATTTTTGGAGAGTGACATTAAAGGCCCGATTTTGCGTCCCAATCATGAACATTGTTACCACTGCAGACATTTGAAGATCATTTATAACAAGTGTTACCCGGCTGAACCTAACCAAGTACTCCTGTAAAGATTCATCTTTCTTTTGCACAACTTGCATCAATCGAATGATTGTATTTCGCTTCCTTTGCTACTCATGAAATATGCTACAAAACTCTTGGAAATCTCATCAAAAGTCTTTATAGACATGGGTGCCAAGGTGGCCTTCCAGTCTCTAACCTCTCTCCTGAGTGTCAAGGAAAGGACTAGCACATCACTGCGTCTGGTGTTGCATAGAGCCTCATTAAATCAACGAAGGTCCACAAGTTATCAAGTAGATCTGTAACTTCATCGTATCAGTTGGACCAACCGTTTGAAGAGTGGGGGTCATCCCATCAGAATGTGGGAAAAGTTGGAAGATTTACGTGAGATACATGACACCATTAATTTTGAATGAGTGAGTTTCATCAGCTCATTGTCATTTGTATGGTTAAGTGTAGCATTGGCCTCGTAGTGGTAGACGACCTATGTAAACGTAGAGGGTCTCGTGGTGGTAGGCGGCCTCATAGTGATTGACGGCCTAAAAGCGGTTGATGGTCTATGTGAACGTAGAGGGCCTCAGGTGGTAGGCAGCCTCATGGGGGTCAACGGCCTCATGGTGGTTGGTGGTCATATAGTGGTAGATGGCTTATGGGAACGTAGAGGGCCTCATGGTGATAGGCGGCCTCATGGTAGTTGGCGGCCTATCATGTGGTGCTCTACAAGAAGTGCATATCAAGTAATTCTCACCTCATTGGTTATTGTGGATAATTATTAATGTCATCCTGTATCAGAGAGAGAGAGAATAAGTTTTCAATTCTTGGATGCCTTACATGAATCTTGAATAATCTTTTTTTCTTCCCCTGTAAGAGTTTTCTATTGGGTAATTATATTCACACCACAAATATTTTTTCATACATCACATTTTAATTGCACTTTCTAATGGATAATTATATTTGCACCACAATTTTTATTTCTTATACACCTTTTTAAAGCACTTAAAGTTCTTAATCTTTACACATTATAGAACTTATGTCCCTAACGAATTTTTATATCATTCTTATCCTCAAACTTTCCGTTAGTTAATATATTATGTCCAAAAGTCCATTGAAATAGCATAAAACAATTTATTTTTCCATCATATTTTCAAAAAAAAAAAATAATAAAAAGTGAAAAAAAAAATATGCTATCCTCATTTCAAAATATGAAAATAAAATATTTTGATATAAATCATCATCAATGATAAGACATACTAATTAATGAAAAATTGAAAATAAGAATTAAACAAAAAAAGTTAATAAAAATAAATAAATGTTTCAATGAGCAAAAAATTGAGATGTTTAATTACAATTAAAAATGATGTTTATCACTGAAAAAAGTAACAAAAATTGTAAGAAAGTGAAAAAATTAAAAATTAAAAAACATTTCATAAAATTAAGTGACACGATGTAACATTTTATAAAAAACAATTAAAAAAAATGACAATAAGTTACTTTTTAAAGTTAAGTGTTTCTTAAAAAGTGACATACCTACTTTTATTTAAAAAACAAATTTATATATGTTACTCAAAAAAGTGATAGAAATTTCTAGAAAGTGACAAAAAAATGAAATAAATAAATGACAAATGTTTTTTTAAAAAAGTAATGGAAATTCGAAAAAGGTGATAGAAATTAGAAAAAATGACAATTTTTTTTAAAAAAAATTGTAAACCACAAATTAAAACATTGGAATTAGTTCAATAAAATTACTAAAATAAACTAATAAAAAAAGTAACACAACTATTAGGCACTTATATTTTTCATAAGTGATCATAGGCACTTTGATTCGCATGCTCAATTATAAATAAACTCAATAAATAAATAAAACCACTATTTATTTATTATATATTATTATTTTATCATAAAAAAATATTATATGGGCACACAAAACCAACACTATCAATGCCCGACGAAATTATACCTAGGAGGCAAGAAAGTTTCCAATGACTAGCTTTATATACGAAGACAAAGGGGGTGTCTAATATCTCAATGCCTTGGTGATCAAGGCCAAAATAGTGAGGAACTGAGTGAAAAGAATATTGATCAACAATGGAGGTTCGATTAATATTATCTTCAGGTCTACTATTGATCAAATGGATGTAGACCATCCCTTGACCTTTATTTCTAACCCACTCTAAGTATTCATGAGAGAGGGCATCATATAGAATGTAAATATAACTTTAGCCATCATCCCAGAGAATGCTCTCAGACTTCCACATAGTAGATATCATGATGGCCTACAATAAAATCCTCAAAAGTCCGGCATTGAGAGAGAACTTTTAAACAGTGATTTCCATACATCATATCGCCATAAAGTTCTATATCGAGGCTCGAGTTGCAATAGTAAAGAGAATCAAAGAGGGTCCTACATGTTAGGTTTTTGATGTAATTGACAAGTTTGTGAACAAAAGGAACTAAATATATTATGTTGTAAAAGTCCATGAGTAAGTTACAATTGTTATAAATTGAGTTGTATTAGTATTAGGTCTAGGGTTCGAGATTATAAAAGAAGGAAAAATGGTGCCGCAATTTCGCTAGATTGTTGTCATGACTTGGCTTGAGTGACAGATGCAGAAACATTGTCGCTAGTTTATCGCCAGACTTCGCTCGAGTGACACACCGTCACTCGCTTGTCACCCAACTTTTACTCGAGTGACAAGGTTATCCACAGGAAATAGACGAATTCATAAAGTCGGGAGTTGATGCAGGAGCACGCAATTGAGAAGGGTTTTGAAAACTACAACTGGAAGTTGGTGCAGAAATACGCAATCCAAGAGAACAATGGAAATTGCAGTCACGAAGTCAGAAAGTACTAATGGTAGTCATGTCTGGCAGACTGTAAGTTCAAAATTCGTTTATAGTAGAATTCTGACTAGCAAAATGCTCGAATTTTTTTTTACCCAGTTGGGATTTCTCTGTGATCAATCTACTTGTTATTTATTATTTTCCATATAATTGTGGCAATTCAACTTAGGATAATTGGACTGATTGATTAACCATCTAGAGATAATTAATAGTGATTTGATGCTAATTAATTATTAAGTTTTAATTCTGCATAAACACATATTAACCCCCATCTAAGTGTAATTTAGGTCAACCCTAGTAATCAGAGCCACATTTTGATTCTTGATCGTTAAATTAATCTAGATGAGTTAGTCTCTAACTGTGCCTCCATTTTTTTACGAAAACAATTATGCTTACTGAAAAGTTCGAATAAGAGCATTGTTTAAAGCACTAGATGAGCGTATTTTGATCATTGTAAAAAATGACTGGACTGCACCTTCATCCACTGTTGCTGGTGTTGTTATACCCACTGATATTTCTCTTGGGACCAAAGACCAAGTTGTTGATTGCAACTGGAATAGTAAAAGGATTCATGCTTTATTTATGGTTATGTCTGTAGAGGAGTTTAGGAAAATGTCGATGTGTGAAACTGCTAAAGAGGTTTGGGATATCTTAGAGACCACACATGAGAGTACCAAAATGGTTAAGAACTTCAAACTGCAAATATTAATCTCTAGGTTTGAAGAAATTAGAATGAAAGATGATGAGTCGTTCAATGAATTCTATGTAAAGTTTAATGATATAGTAAACTCGAGTTTCAA